>CM060078.1:536500-573292 GCA_030533445.1 Cyprinodon diabolis
CTAAAGGGCTTTGGTTTTTAAAGGGCTTTGGTTTATAAAGGGCTCTGGTTTATAAAGGGTTCTGGTTCATAATGGGCTCTGGTTTATAACGGGCTCTGGTTTGTAAAGGGCTTTGGTTAATAAAGAGCTCTCGTTTATAAAGGGCTCTGGTTTATAACGGGCTATGGTTTATAAAAGGCTCTGGTTAATAAAGAGCTCTCGTTTATAAAGGGTTCCGGTTTATAAAGGGCTCTGGTTTATAACAGGCTCTGGTTTATAAAGGGTTCTAGATTATAACTGGCTCTGGTTTACAAAGGGCTCTCTTTTTTAATGGGCTAAGGTTCATAAAGGGCTCCAGTTGATACCCAGCTCTGGTTTATAACCGGCTCTGGTTTATAACAGGCTCTGGTTTATAAAGGGGTTTGGTATCTTAACGGCTTTGGTTTCTAAAGGGCTCTGGTTTATAAAGGCTCTGGTTTATAAAAGGCTTTGGTTTATAAAAAGCTCTGATTTATAATGGGCTCTGGTTTATAACCGCCTCTGGTTTTTAAAGGGCTCTGATTTATAACGGGCTCTGGTGTATAAAGGGTTCTGGTTTATGAAGGGCCTTGGTTTTGTAACGGGCTCTGGTTCATAACGGGCTTTGATTTTGTAACGGGCTCTGGTTCATAACGGGCTTTGGTTTATAAAGGGCTCTGGTTTATAACAGGCTCTGTTTTATAACCGGCTTTGGTTTATAAAGGGCTCTGGTTTATAACGGGATCTGGTTTATAACTGGTTTTGGTTTATAAATGGCTCTGCTTTATAACAGGCACTGGTATACAAAGGGCTTTGGATTCTAAAGGGCTTTGGTTTTTAAAGGGTTTTGGTTTATAAAGGGCTCTGGTTTATAAAGGGTTCTGGTTCATAATGGGCTCTGGTTTATAACGGGCTCTGGTTTATAAAGGGCTTTGGTTAATAAAGAGCTCTCGTTTATAAAGGGCTCTGGTTTTTTACGGGCTCTGGTTTATAAAGGGCTCAGGTTAATAAAGAGCTCTCGTTTATAAAAGGCTCCGGTTTATAAAGGGCTCTGGTTTATAACAGGCTCTGGTTTATAAGGTGCTCTGGTTTATAACAGGCTCTGGTTTATAACAGGCTCTGGTTTTAATAAAGGGTTTTGGTTTATAAAGAGATCTGGTTTATAAAGGGTTCTAGATTATAACGGGCTCTGGTTTATAAAGGGCTCTCGTTTTTAATGGGCTAAGGTTCATAAAGGGCTCCAGTTGATAACCAGCTCTGGTTTATAACCGGCATGGTTTATAACAGGCTCTGGTTTATAAAGAGGTTTGGTATATTACCGGCTTTGGTTTCTAAAGGAATCTGGTTTATAACAGCTCTGGTTTATAAAAGGCTTTGGTTTATAAAAAGCTCTGGTTTATAAAGGCTCTGGTTTATAAAGGGCTCTGGTTTATAAAGGGCTCAGGTTTATGAAGGGCTCTGGTTAATAAAAAGCTCTCGTTTATAAAGGGTTGTGGTTTATAAAGGGCCTTGGTTTTGTAACGGGCTTTGGTTCATAAAGGGCTTTGGTTTTATAACAGGCTCTGGTTCATTACGGGCTTTGGTCTATAAAGGGGTCTGGTTTATATCAGGCTGTGGTTTATAACCGGCTTTGGTTTATAAAGGGCTCTGGTTTCTAAAGGGTTCTGGTTCATAATGGGCTCTGGTTTATAACGGGCTCTGGTTTGTAAAGGGCTTTGGTTAATAAAGAGCTCTCGTTTATAAAGGGCTCTGGTTTATTACGGGCTCTGGTTTATAAAGGGCTCAGGTTAATAAAGAGCTCTCGTTTATAAAGGGCTCCGGTTTATAAAGGGCTCTGGTTTATAACAGGCTCTGGTTTATAAGGTACTCTGGTTTATAACAGGCTCTGGTTTGTAACGGGCTCTGGTTTTAATAAAAAGGTTTTGGTTTATAAAGAGCTCTGGTTTATAAAGGGTTCTAGATTATAACGGGCTCTGATTTATAAAGGGCTCTCGTTTTTAATGGGCTAAGGTTCATAAAGGGCTCCAGTTGATAACCAGCTCTGGTTTATAACCGGCATGGTTTATAACAGGCTCTGGTTTATAAAGGGGTTTGGTATCTTAACGGCTTTGGTTTCTAAAGGGCTTTGGTTTCTAAATGGCTCTGGTTTATAAAAGGCTTTGGTTTATAAAAAGCTCTGGTTTATAAAGGCTCTGGTTTATAAAGGACTCTGGTTTATAAAGGGCTCAGGTTTATGAAGGGCTCTGGTTAAAAAAAAGCTCTCGTTTATAAAGGGTTCTGGTTTATAAAGGGCCTTGGTTTTGTAACGGGCTCTGGTTCATAACGGGCTTTGGTTTATAAAGGGCTCTGGTTTATAACAGGCTCTGGTTTATAACCGGCTTTGGTTTATAAAGGGCTCTAGTTTATAACGGGATCTGGTTTATAACAGGTTTCAGTTTATAAAAGGCTCTAGTTTATAACAGGCACTGGTATATAAAGGGCTTTGGTTTCTAAAGGGCTTTGGTTTCTAAAGGGCTTTGGTTTTTAAAGGGCTTTGGTTTATAAAGGGCTCTGGTTTATAAAGGGTTCTGGTTCATAATGGGCTCTGGTTTATAACGGGCTCTGGTTTATAAAGGGCTTTGGTTAATAAAGAGCTCTCGTTTATAAAGGGCTCTGGTTTTTTACGGGCTCTGGTTTATAAAGGGCTCAGGTTAATAAAGAGCTCTCGTTTATAAAAGGCTCCGGTTTATAAAGGGCTCTGGTCAATAAAGAGCTCTGGTTTATAAAGGGTTCTAGATTATAACGGGCTCTGGTTTATAAAGGGCTCTCGTTTTTAATGGGCTCTGGATCATAAAGGGCTCCAGTTTATAACCAGCTCTGGTTTATAACCGGCTCTGGTTTATAACAGGCTCTGGTTTATAAAGGGGTTTGGTATCTTAACGGCTTTGGTTTCTAAAGGGCTCTGGTTTATAAAGGCTCTGGTTTATAAAAGGCTTTGGTTTATAAAAAGCTCTGATTTATAATGGGCTCTGGTTTATAACCGCCTCTGGTTTTTAAAGGGCTCTGATTTATAACGGGCTCTGGTGTATAAAGGGTTCTGGTTTATGAAGGGCCTTGGTTTTGTAACGGGCTCTGGTTCATAACGGGCTTTGATTTTGTAACGGGCTCTGGTTCATAACGGGCTTTGGTTTATAAAGGGCTCTGGTTTATAACAGGCTCTGTTTTATAACCGGCTTTGGTTTATAAAGGGCTCTGGTTTATAACGGGATCTGGTTTATAACTGGTTTTGGTTTATAAATGGCTCTGCTTTATAAAAGGCACTGGTATACAAAGGGCTTTGGATTCTAAAGGGCTTTGGTTTTTAAAGGGCTTTGGTTTATAAAGGGCTCTGGTTTATAAAGGGTTCTTGTTCATAATGGGCTCTGGTTTATAACGGGCTCTGGTTTATAAAGGGCTTTGGTTAATAAAGAGCTCTCGTTTATAAAGGGCTCTGGTTTTTTACGGGCTCTGGTTTATAAAGGGCTCAGGTTAATAAAGAGCTCTCGTTTATAAAAGGCTCCGGTTTATAAAGGGCTCTGGTTTATAACAGGCTCTGGTTTATAAGGTGCTCTGGTTTATAACAGGCTCTGGTTTTAATAAAGGGTTTTGGTTTATAAAGAGCTCTGGTTTATAAAGGGTTCTAGATTATAACGGGCTCTGGTTTATAAAGGGCTCTCGTTTTTAATGGGCTAAGGTTCATAAAGGGCTCAAGTTGATAACCAGCTCTGGTTTATAACAGGCATGGTTTATAACAGGCTCTGGTTTATAAAGGGGTTTGGTATATTACCGGCTTTGGTTTCTAAAGGAATCTGGTTTATAACAGCTCTGGTTTATAAAAGGCTTTGGTTTATAAAAAGCTCTGGTTTATAAAGGCTCTGGTTTATAAAGGGCTCTGGTTTATAAAGGGCTCAGGTTTATGAAGGGCTCTGGTTAATAAAAAGCTCTCGTTTATAAAGGGTTGTGGTTTATAAAGGGCCTTGGTTTTGTAACGGGCTTTGGTTCATGAAGGGCTTTGGTTTTGTAATGGGCTCTGGTTCATTACGGGCTTTGGTTTATAAAGGGGTCTGGTTTATATCAGGCTGTGGTTTATAACCGGCTTTGGTTTATAAAGGGCTCTGGTTTCTAAAGGGTTCTGGTTCATAATGGGCTCTGGTTTATAACGGGCTCTGGTTTGTAAAGGGCTTTGGTTAATAAAGAGCTCTCGTTAATGAAGGGCTCTGGTTTATTACGGGCTCTGGTTTATAAAGGGCTCAGGTTAATAAAGAGCTCTCGTTTATAAAGGGCTCCGGTTTATAAAGGGCTCTGGTTTATAACAGGCTCTGGTTTATAAGGTGCTCTGGTTTATAACAGGCTCTGGTTTATAACGGGCTCTGGTTTTAATAAAAAGGTTTTGGTTTATAAAGAGCTCTGGTTTATAAAGGGTTCTAGATTATAACGGGCTCTGATTTATAAAGGGCTCTCGTTTTTAATGGGCTAAGGTTCATAAAGGGCTCCAGTTGATAACCAGCTCTGGTTTATAACCGGCATGGTTTATAACAGGCTCTGGTTTTTAAAGGGGTTTGGTATCTTAACGGCTTTGGTTTCTAAAGGGCTTTGGTTTCTAAACGGCTCTGGTTTATAAAAGGCTTTGGTTCATAAAAAGCTCTGGTTTATAAAGGCTCTGGTTTATAAAGGACTCTGGTTTATAAAGGGCTCAGGTTTATGAAGGGCTCTGGTTAAAAAAAAGCTCTCGTTTATAAAGGGTTCTGGTTTATAAAGGCCCTTGGTTTTGTAACGGGCTCTGGTTCATAACGGGCTTTGGTTTATAAAGGGCTCTGGTTTATAACAGGCTCTGGTTTATAACCAGCTTTGGTTTATAAAGGGCTCTAGTTTATAACGGGATCTGGTTTATAACAGGTTTCAGTTTATAAAAGGCACTGGTTTATAACAGGCACTGGTATATAAAGGGCTTTGGTTTCTAAAGGGCTTTGGTTTTTAAAGGGCTTTGGTTTATAAAGGGCTCTGGTTTATAAAGGGTTCTGGTTCATAATGGGCTCTGGTTTATAACGGGCTATGGTTTGTAAAGGGCTTTGGTTAATAAAGAGCTCTCGTTTATAAAGGGCTCTGGTTTATAACGGGCTATGGTTTATAAAAGGCTCTGGTTAATAAAGAGCTCTCGTTTATAAAGGGTTCCGGTTTATAAAGGGCTCTGGTTTATAACAGGCTCTGGTTTATAAAGGGTTCTAGATTATAACTGGCTCTGGTTTACAAAGGGCTCTCTTTTTTAATGGGCTAAGGTTCATAAAGGGCTCCAGTTGATACCCAGCTCTGGTTTATAACCGGCTCTGGTTTATAACAGGCTCTGGTTTATAAAGGGGTTTGGTATCTTAACGGCTTTGGTTTCTAAAGGGCTCTGGTTTATAAAGGCTCTGTTTTATAAAAGGCTTTGGTTTATAAAAAGCTCTGATTTACATGGGCTCTGGTTTATAACCGCCTCTGGTTTTTAAAGGGCTCTGATTTATAACGGGCTCTGGTGTATAAAGGGTTCTGGTTTATGAAGGGCCTTGGTTTTGTAACGGGCTCTGGTTCATAACGGGCTTTGATTTTGTAGCGGGCTCTGGTTCATAACGGGCTTTGGTTTATAAAGGGCTCTGGTTTATAACAGGCTCTGTTTTATAACCGGCTTTGGTTTATAAAGGGCTCTGGTTTATAACGGGATCTGGTTTATAACTGGTTTTGGTTTATAAATGGCTCTGCTTTATAACAGGCACTGGTATACAAAGGGCTTTGGATTCTAAAGGGCTTTGGTTTTTAAAGGGCTTTGGTTTATAAAGGGCTCTGGTTTATAAAGGGTTCTGGTTCATAATGGGCTCTGGTTTATAACGGGCTCTGGTTTATAAAGGGCTTTGGTTAATAAAGAGCTCTCGTTTATAAAGGGCTCTGGTTTTTTACGGGCTCTGGTTTATAAAGGGCTCAGGTTAATAAAGAGCTCTCGTTTATAAAAGGCTCCGGTTTATAAAGGGCTCTGGTTTATAACAGGCTCTGGTTTATAAGGTGCTCTGGTTTATAACAGGCTCTGGTTTATAACAGGCTCTGGTTTTAATAAAGGGTTTTGGTTTATAAAGAGCTCTGGTTTATAAAGGGTTCTAGATTATAACGGGCTCTGGTTTATAAAGGGCTCTCGTTTTTAATGGGCTAAGGTTCATAAAGGGCTCCAGTTGATAACCAGCTCTGGTTTATAACCGGCATGGTTTATAACAGGCTCTGGTTTATAAAGAGGTTTGGTATATTACCGGCTTTGGTTTCTAAAGGAATCTGGTTTATAACAGCTCTGGTTTATAAAAGGCTTTGGTTTATAAAAAGCTCTGGTTTATAAAGGCTCTGGTTTATAAAGGGCTCTGGTTTATAAAGGGCTCAGGTTTATGAAGGGCTCTGGTTAATAAAAAGCTCTCGTTTATAAAGGGTTGTGGTTTATAAAGGGCCTTGGTTTTGTAACGGGCTTTGGTTCATAAAGGGCTTTGGTTTTGTAACGGGCTCTGGTTCATTACGGGCTTTGGTCTATAAAGGGGTCTGGTTTATATCAGGCTGTGGTTTATAACCGGCTTTGGTTTATAAAGGGCTCTGGTTTCTAAAGGGTTCTGGTTCATAATGGGCTCTGGTTTATAACGGGCTCTGGTTTGTAAAGGGCTTTGGTTAATAAAGAGCTCTCGTTTATAAGGGGCTCTGGTTTATCAAGGGCTCAGGTTAATAAAGAGCTCTCGTTTATAAAGGGCTCCGGTTTATAAAGGGCTCTGGTTTATAACAGGCTCTGGTTTATAAGGTACTCTGGTTTATAACAGGCTCTGGTTTATAACGGGCTCTGGTTTTAATAAAAAGGTTTTGGTTTATAAAGAGCTCTGGTTTATAAAGGGTTCTAGATTATAACGGGCTCTAATTTATAAAGGGCTCTCGTTTTTAATGGGCTAAGGTTCATAAAGGGCTCCAGTTGATAACCAGCTCTGGTTTATAACCGGCATGGTTTATAACAGGCTCTGGTTTATAAAGGGGTTTGGTATCTTAACGGCTTTGGTTTCTAAAGGGCTTTGGTTTCTAAATGGCTCTGGTTTATAAAAGGCTTTGGTTTATAAAAAGCTCTGGTTTATAAAGGCTCTGGTTTATAAAGGACTCTGGTTTATAAAGGGCTCAGGTTTATGAAGGGCTCTGGTTAAAAAAAAGCTCTCGTTTATAAAGGGTTCTGGTTTATAAAGGGCCTTGGTTTTGTAACGGGCTCTGGTTCATAACGGGCTTTGGTTTAAAAAGGGCTCTGGTTTATAACAGGCTCTGGTTTATAACCGGCTTTGGTTTATAAAGGGCTCTAGTTTATAACGGGATCTGGTTTATAACAGGTTTCAGTTTATAAAAGGCTCTGGTTTATAACAGGCACTGGTATATAAAGGGCTTTGGTTTCTAAAGGGCTTTGGTTTTTAAAGGGCTTTGGTTTATAAAGGGCTCTGGTTTATAAAGGGTTCTGGTTCATAATGGGCTCTGGTTTATAACGGGCTCTGGTTTATAAAGGGCTTTGGTTAATAAAGAGCTCTCGTTTATAAAGGGCTCTGGTTTTTTACGGGCTCTGGTTTATAAAGGGCTCAGGTTAATAAAGAGCTCTCGTTTATAAAAGGCTCCGGTTTATAAAGGGCTCTGGTCAATAAAGAGCTCTGGTTTATAAAGGGTTCTAGATTATAACGGGCTCTGGTTTATAAAGGGCTCTCGTTTTTAATGGGCTCTGGATCATAAAGGGCTCCAGTTTATAACCAGCTCTGGTTTATAACAGGCTCTGGTTTATAAAGGGGTTTGGTATCTTAACGGCTTTGGTTTCTAAAGGGCTCTGGTTTCTAAAGGCTCTGGTTTATAAAAGGCTTTGGTTTATAAAAAGCTCTGATTTATAATGGGCTCTGGTTTATAACCGCCTCTGGTTTTTAAAGGGCTCTGATTTATAACGGGCTCTGGTGTATAAAGGGTTCTGGTTTATGAAGGGCCTTGGTTTTGTAACGGGCTCTGGTTCATAACGGGCTTTGATTTTGTAACGGGCTCTGGTTCATAACGGGCTTTGGTTTATAAAGGGCTCTGGTTTATAACGGGATCTGGTTTATAACTGGTTTTGGTTTATAAATGGCTCTGCTTTATAAAAGGCACTGGTATACAAAGGGCTTTGGATTCTAAAGGGCTTTGGTTTTTAAAGGGCTTTGGTTTATAAAGGGCTCTGGTTTATAAAGGGTTCTTGTTCATAATGGGCTCTGGTTTATAACGGGCTCTGGTTTATAAAGGGCTTTGGTTAATAAAGAGCTCTCGTTTATAAAGGGCTCTGGTTTTTTACGGGCTCTGGTTTATAAAGGGCTCAGGTTAATAAAGAGCTCTCGTTTATAAAAGGCTCCGGTTTATAAAGGGCTCTGGTTTATAACAGGCTCTGGTTTATAAGGTGCTCTGGTTTATAACAGGCTCTGGTTTATAACAGGCTCTGGTTTTAATAAAGGGTTTTGGTTTATAAAGAGCTCTGGTTTATAAAGGGTTCTAGATTATAACGGGCTCTGGTTTATAAAGGGCTCTCGTTTTTAATGGGCTAAGGTTCATAAAGGGCTCAAGTTGATTACCAGCTCTGGTTTATAACCGGCATGGTTTATAACAGGCTCTGGTTTATAAAGGGGTTTGGTATATTACCGGCTTTGGTTTCTAAAGGAATCTGGTTTATAACAGCTCTGGTTTATAAAAGGCTTTGGTTTATAAAAAGCTCTGGTTTATAAAGGCTCTGGTTTATAAAGGGCTCTGGTTTATAAAGGGCTCAGGTTTATGAAGGGCTCTGGTTAATAAAAAGCTCTCGTTTATAAAGGGTTGTGGTTTATAAAGGGCCTTGGTTTTGTAACGGGCTTTGGTTTTGTAATGGGCTCTGGTTCATTACGGGCTTTGGTTTATAAAGGGGTCTGGTTTATATCAGGCTGTGGTTTATAACCGGCTTTGGTTTATAAAGGGCTCTGGTTTCTAAAGGGTTCTGGTTCATAATGGGCTCTGGTTTATAACGGGCTCTGGTTTGTAAAGGGCTTTGGTTAATAAAGAGCTCTCGTTTATAAAGGGATCTGGTTTATTACGGGCTCTGGTTTATAAAGGGCTCAGGTTAATAAAGAGCTCTCGTTTATAAAGGGCTCCAGTTTATAAAGGGCTCTGGTTTATAAGGTGCTCTGGTTTATAACAGGCTCTGGTTTATAACGGGCTCTGGTTTTAATAAAAAGGTTTTGGTTTATAAAGAGCTCTGGTTTATAAAGGGTTCTAGATTATAACGGGCTCTGATTTATAAAGGGCTCTCGTTTTTAATGGGCTAAGGTTCATAAAGGGCTCCAGTTGATAACCAGCTCTGGTTTATAACCGGCATGGTTTATAACAGGCTCTGGTTTATAAAGGGGTTTGGTATCTTAACGGCTTTGGTTTCTAAAGGGCTTTGGTTTCTAAACGGCTCTGGTTTATAAAAGGCTTTGGTTTATAAAAAGCTCTGGTTTATAAAGGCTCTGGTTTATAAAGGACTCTGGTTTATAAAGGGCTCAGGTTTATGAAGGGCTCTGGTTAAAAAAAAGCTCTCGTTTATAAAGGGATCTGGTTTATAAAGGCCCTTGGTTTTGTAACGGGCTCTGGTTCATAACGGGCTTTGGTTTATAAAGGGCTCTGGTTTATAACAGGCTCTGGTTTATAACCGGCTTTGGTTTATGAAGGGCTCTAGTTTATAACAGGATCTGGTTTATAACAGGTTTCAGTTTATAAAAGGCTCTGGTTTATAACAGGCACTGGTATATAAAGGGCTTTGGTTTCTAAAGGGCTTTGGTTTTTAAAGGGCTTTGGTTTATAAAGGGCTCTGGTTTATAAAGGGTTCTGGTTCATAATGGGCTCTGGTTTATAACGGGCTCTGGTTTGTAAAGGGCTTTGGTTAATAAAGAGCTCTCGTTTATAAAGGGCTCTGGTTTATAACGGGCTACGGTTTATAAAAGGCTCTGGTTAATAAAGAGCTCTCGTTTATAAAGGGCTCCGATTTATAAAGGGCTCTGGTTTATAACAGGCTCTGGTTTATAAAGGGTTCTAGATTATAACTGGCTCTGGTTTACAAAGGGCTCTCTTTTTTAATGGGCTAAGGTTCATAAAGGGCTCCAGTTGATACCCGGCTCTGGTTTATAACCGGCAGGGTTTATAACAGGTTCTGGTTTATAAAGGGGTTTGGTTTATGAAAAGCTCTGGTTTATAAAGGCTCTGGTTTATAAAGGGTTCTGGTTTATAAAGGGCTCAGGTTTATGAAGGGCTTTGGTTAATGAAAAGCTCTCGTTTATAAAGGACTCTGGTTTATAACGGGCTCTGGTTTATAAAGGGCTCTGGTTAATAAAGAGCTCTCGTTTATAAAGGGCTCTGGTTTATTAAGGGCTTTAGTTCATAAAGGTGTTTGGTTTATAAAGGGGTCTGGTTTATAATGCGCTTTGGTTTATAACAGGCTCTGGTTTATAAAGGGTTCTGGTTTATAACGGGCTCTGGTTTATAAAGGGCTCTGATATTTAAAGGGCTCTAGTTTATAACGGGCTCTGGTTTATAAAGGGTTCTGGTTTATAAAGGGCTTTGGTTTTGTAACGGGCTCTAGTTTGTAACTGGCTGTGGTTTATAACCGACTTTGGTTTATAATGGGCTCTGGTTTATAACCGGCTTTATTTTATAAAGGGTTCTGGTTTATAACATACTCTGGTTTATAACTGGCATTGGTTTATAAAGGGCTCTGGTTTATAACGTGCTCTGGTTTATAACCGGCTCTGGTTTATAACAGGCTCTGGTTTGAGAAGGGCTTTGGTATCTAAACGGCTTTGGTTTCTAAACGGCTCTTGTTTATAAAGGACTTTGGTTTACAAAGGGCTTTGGTTTTTAATGGACTCTGGTTTAAACGGGTTCTGGTTCATAAAGGGCTTTGGTTTATAACGGGCTCTGGTTCATAACAGGCTTTGGGTTATAACGGGCTCTGGTTTATAAAGGGTCTTGGTTTATAACGGCTTTGGGTTATAACGGGCTCTGGTTTATAAAGGGCTTTGCTTTATAAAGGGCGTTGGTTTATAAAGGGCTCTGGTTTTTAAAGGGCTTTGGTTTATAAAGGGCTCTGGTTTATAAAGGGTTCTGGTTCATAATGGGCTCTGGTTTGTAAAGGGCTTTTGTTAATAAAGAGCTCTCGTTTATAAAGGGCTCTGGTTTATAACGGGCTCTGGTTTATAAAGGGCTCTGGTTAATAACGGCCTCTGGTTTATAAAGGGCTCTGGTTAATAAAGAGCTCTCGTTTATAAAGGGCTCTGGTTTATTATGGACTCTAGTTTATAAAGGTGTTTGGTTTAGAAAGGGTTCTGGTTTATAAAGGGCTCTGGTTTATAACAGGCTCTGGTTTATAAAGGGCTCTGGTTTATAACAGGCACTGGTATATAAAGGGCTTTGGTTTCTAAATGGCTTTGATTTTTAAAGGGCTTTGGTTTATAAAGGGCTCTGGTTTATAAAGGGTTCTGGTTCATAATGGGCTCTGGTTTATAATGGGCTCTGGTTTGTAAAGGGTTTTGGTTTATAAAGAGCTCTGGTTTGTAACGTACTCTGGTTTATAAAGGGCTCTGGTTAATAAAGAGCTCTTGTTTATAAAGGGCTCTGGTTTTTAACGGGCTCTGGTTTATAAAGGGCTCTGGTTAATAAAGAGCTCTCGTTTCTAAAGTGCTCTGGTTTATAACAGGCTCTGGTTCATAACAGGCTCTGGTTTATAAAGAGCTCTGGTTTATAATGGGCTCTGGTTTATTCCGGCTCTGTTTTTAAAGGGCTCTGGTTTATAACGGGCTCTGGTTTATAAAGGGTTTGGGTTTATAAAGGGCCTTGGTTTTGTAACGGGCTCTGGTTCATAACGGGCTTTGATTTGTAAAGGGCTCTGGTTTATAACAGGCTCTGGTTTATAACCGGCTTTGGTTTATAAAGGGCTCTGGTTTATAATGGGATCTGGTTTATACCCGGTTTTGGTTTATAAAAGGCTCTGGTTTATAACAGGCACTGGTATATAAAGGGCTTTGGTTTCTAAAGGGATTTGGTTTTTAAAGGGCTTTGGTTTATAAAGGGCTCTGGTTTATAAAGAGTTCTGCTTCATAATGGGCCCTGGTTTATAACGGGCTCTGGTTTGTAAAGGGCTTTAGTTAATAAAGAGCTCTCGTTTATAAAGGGCTCCGGTTTATAAAGGGCTCTGGTTTATAACAGGCTATGGTTTATAAGGTGCTCTGGTTTATAACAGGCTCGGGTTTATAACAGGCTCTGGTTTTAATAAAGGGTTTCGGTTTATAAAGAGCTCTGGTTTATAACCGGCTTTGGTATGTAAAGGGCTCTGGTTTATTATGGGATCTTCTTTATAACCGGCTTTGGTTTATAAAGGGCTCTGGTTTGTATCAGGCACTGGTATATAAAGGGCTTTGGTTTCTAAAGGGCTTTGGTTTTTAAAGGGCTTTGGTTTATAAAGGGCTCTGGTTTATAAAGGGTTCTGGTTCATAATGGGCTCTGGTTTATAACGGGCTCTGGTTCATAATGGGCTCTGGTTTATAACGGGCTCTGGTTTGTAAAGGGCTTTAGTTAATAAAGAGGTCTCGTTTATAAAGGGCTCTGGTTTATAACAGGCTCTGGTTAATAAAGAGCTCTCGTTTATAAAGGGCTCCGATTTATAAAGGGCTCTGGTTTATAACAGGCTCTGGTTTATAAGGTGCTCTGGTTTATAACAGGCTCGGGTTTATAACGGGCTCTGGTTTTAATAAAGGGTTTCGGTTTATAAAGAGCTCTGGTTTATAAAGGGTTCTAGATTATAACGGGTCTGGTTTATAAAGGGCTCTCGTTTTTAATGGGCTAAGGTTCATAAAGGGCTCCAGTTTATAACCAGCTCTGGTTTATAACCGGCATGGTTTATAACAGGCTCTGGTTTATAAAGGGGTTTGGTATCTTAACGGCTTTGGTTTCTAAAGGGCTCTGCTTTATAGTGGCTCTGGTTTATAAAAGGCTTTGGTTTATAAAGGGTTCTGGTTTATAAAGGGCTTTGGTTTTGTAACGGGCTCTAGTTTGTAACTGGCTGTGGTTTATAACCGACTTTGGTTTATAATGGGCTCTGGTTTATAACCGGCTTTATTTTATAAAGGGTTCTGGTTTATAACATACTCTGGTTTATAACTGGCATTGGTTTATTAAGGGCTCTGGTTTATAACGTGCTCTGGTTTATAACCGGCTCTGGTTTATAACAGGCTCTGGTTTGAGAAGGGCTTTGGTATCTAAACGGCTTTGGTTTCTAAACGGCTCTTGTTTATAAAGGACTTTGGTTTACAAAGGGCTTTGGTTTTTAATGGACTCTGGTTTAAACGGGCTCTGGTTCATAAAGGGCTTTGGTTTATAACGGGCTCTGGTTCATAACAGGCTTTGGGTTATAACGGGGTCTGGTTTATAAAGGGTCTTGGTTTATAATGGCTTTGGGTTATAACGGGCTCTGGTTTATAAAGGGCTTTGCTTTATAAAGGGCGTTGGTTTATAAAGCGCTCTGGTTTTTAAAGGGCTTTGGTTTATAAAGGGCTCTGGTTTATAAAGGGTTCTGGTTCATAATGGGCTCTGGTTTGTAAAGGGCTTTTGTTAATAAAGAGCTCTCGTTTATAAAGGGCTCTGGTTTATAACGGGCTCTGGTTTATAAAGGGCTCTGGTTAATAACGGCCTCTGGTTTATAAAGGGCTCTGGTTAATAAAGAGCTCTCGTTTATAAAGGGCTCTGGTTTATTATGGACTCTAGTTTATAAAGGTGTTTGGTTTAGAAAGGGTTCTGGTTTATAAAGGGCTCTGGTTTATAACAGGCTCTGGTTTATAAAGGGCTCTGGTTTATAACAGGCACTGGTATATAAAGGGCTTTGGTTTCTAAATGGCTTTGATTTTTAAAGGGCTTTGGTTTATAAAGGGCTCTGGTTTATAAAGGGTTCTGGTTCATAATGGGCTCTGGTTTATAATGGGCTCTGGTTTGTAAAGGGTTTTTGGTTTATAAAGAGCTCTGGTTTGTAACGTACTCTGGTTTATAAAGGGCTCTGGTTAATAAAGAGCTCTTGTTTATAAAGGGCTCTGGTTTTTAACGGGCTCTGGTTTATAAAGGGCTCTGGTTAATAAAGAGCTCTCGTTTCTAAAGTGCTCTGGTTTATAACAGGCTCTGGTTCATAACAGGCTCTGGTTTATAAAGAGCTCTGGTTTATAATGGGCTCTGGTTTATTCCGGCTCTGTTTTTAAAGGGCTCTGGTTTATAACGGGCTCTGGTTTATAAAGGGTTTGGGTTTATAAAGGGCCTTGGTTTTGTAACGGGCTCTGGTTCATAACGGGCTTTGATTTGTAAAGGGCTCTGGTTTATAACAGGCTTTGGTTTATAACCAGCTTTGGTTTATAAAGGGCTCTGGTTTATAACGGGATCTGGTTTATAACCGGTTTTGGTTTATAAAAGGCTCTGGTTTATAACAGGCACTGGTATATAAAGGGCTTTGGTTTCTAAAGGGATTTGGTTTTTAAAGGGCTTTGGTTTATAAAGGGCTCTGGTTTATAAAGAGTTCTGCTTCATAATGGGCCCTGGTTTATAACGGGCTCTGGTTTGTAAAGGGCTTTAGTTAATAAAGAGCTCTCATTTATAAAGGGCTCCGGTTTATAAAGGGCTCTGGTTTATAACAGGCTATGGTTTATAAGGTGCTCTGGTTTATAACAGGCTCGGGTTTATAACAGGCTCTGGTTTTAATAAAGGGTTTCGGTTTATAAAGAGCTCTGGTTTATAACCGGCTTTGGTTTGTAAAGGGCTCTGGTTTATTATGGGATCTTCTTTATAACCGGCTTTGGTTTATAAAGGGCTCTGGTTTGTAACAAGCACTGGTATAAAAAGGGCTTTGGTTTCTAAAGGGCTTTGGTTTTTAAAGGGCTTTGGTTTATAAAGGGCTCTGGTTTATAAAGGGTTCTGGTTCATAATGGGCTCTGGTTTATAACGGGCTCTGGTTCATAATGGGCTCTGGTTTATAACGGGCTCTGGTTTGTAAAGGGCTTTAGTTAATAAAGAGGTCTCGTTTATAAAGGGCTCTGGTTTATAACAGGCTCTGGTTAATAAAGAGCTCTCGTTTATAAAGGGCTCCGATTTATAAAGGGCTCTGGTTTATAACAGGCTCTGGTTTATAAGGTGCTCTGGTTTATAACAGGCTCGGGTTTATAACGGGCTCTGGTTTTAATAAAGGGTTTCGGTTTATAAAGAGCTCTGGTTTATAAAGGGTTCTAGATTATAACGGGTCTGGTTTATAAAGGGCTCTCGTTTTTAATGGGCTAAGGTTCATAAAGGGCTCCAGTTTATAACCAGCTCTGGTTTATAACCGGCATGGTTTATAACAGGCTCTGGTTTATAAAGGGGTTTGGTATCTTAACGGCTTTGGTTTCTAAAGGGCTCTGCTTTATAATGGCTCTGGTTTATAAAAGGCTTTGGTTTATAAAAAGCTCTGGTCTATAAAGGCTTTGGTTTATAAAGGGATCTGGTTCATAATGGGCTCTGGTTTATAATGGGCTCTGGTTTGTAAAGGGCTTTGGTTTATAAAGAGCTCTGGTTTATAACGTAGTCTGGTTTATAAAGGGCTCTGGTCAATAAAGAGCTCTGGTTTATAAAGGGTTCTAGATTATAACAGGCTCTGGTTTATAAAGGGCTCTCGTTTTTAATGGGCTCTGGTTCATAAAGGGCTCAAGTTTATAACCAGCTCTGGTTTATAACAGGCTCTTGTTTCTAAAGGGGTTTGGTATCTAAACGGCTTTGGTTTCTAAAGGGCTCTGGTTTATAACGGCTCTGGTTTATAAAAGGCTTTGGTTTATAAAAAGCTCTGATTTATAATGGGCTCTGGTTTATAACCGGCTCTGGTTTTTAAAGGGCTCTCGTTTATAATGGGCTCTGGCGTATAAAGGGTTCTGGTTTATGAAGGGCCTTGGATTTGTAACGGGCTCTGGTTCATAACGGGCTTTGGTTTTGTAACGGGCTCTGGTTCATAACGGGCTTTGGTTTATAAAGGGCTCTGGTTTATAATGGGCTCTGGTTTATAACAGGCTCTGGTTAATAAAGAGCTCTCGTTTATAAAGGGCTCCGTTTTATAAAGGGCTCTGGTTTATAACGGGATCTGGTTTATAACTGGTTTTGGTTTATAAATGGCTTTGCTTTATAACAGGCACTGGTATACAAAGGGCTTTGGTTTCTAAAGGGCTCTGGTTTATAACCGGCTCTGGTTTTTTAACGGGCTCTGGTTTATAAAGGGCTTTGGTTAACAAAGAGCTCTCGTTTATAAAGGGCTCTGGTTTTTTACGGGCTCTGGTTTATAAAGGGCTCAGGTTAATAAAGAGCTCTCGTTTATAAAGGGCTCCGGTTTATAAAGGGCTCTGGTTTATAACAGGCTCTGGTTTATAAGGTGCTCTGGTTTATAACAGGTTCTGGTTTATAACGGGCTCTGGTTTTAATAAAGGGTTTTGGTTTATAAAGAGCTCTGGTTTATAAAGGCTTCTAGATTATAACGGGCTCTGATTTATAAAGGGCTCTCGTTTTTAATGGGCTAAGGTTCATAAAGGGCTCCAGTTGATAACCAGCTCTGGTTTATAACCGGCATGGTTTATAACAGGCTCTGGTTTATAAAGGGGTTTGGTATCTTAACGGCTTTGGTTTCTAAAGGGCTTTGGTTTCTAAACGGCTCTGGTTTATAAAAGGCTTTGGTTTATAAAAAGCTCTGGTTTATAAAGGCTCTGGTTTATAAAGGACTCTGGTTTATAAAGGGCTCAGGTTTATGAAGGGCTCTGGTTAAAAAAAAGCTCTCGTTTATAAAGGGTTCTGGTTTATAAAGGGCCTTGGTTTTGTAACGGGCTCTGGTTCATAACGGGCTTTGGTTTATAAAGGACTCTGGTTTATAACAGGCTCTGGTTTATAACCGGCTTTGGTTTATAAAGGGCTCCAGTTTATAATGGGATCTGGTTTATAACAGGTTTCGGTTTATAAAAGGCTCTGGTTTATAACAGGCACTGGTATATAAAGGGCTTTGGTTTCTAAAGGGCTTTGGTTTTTAAAGGGGTTTGGTTTATAAAGGGCTCTGGTTTATAAAGGGTTCTGGTTCATAATGGGCTCTGGTTTATAACGGGCCCTGGTTTGTAAAGGGCTTTGGTTAATAAAGAGCTCTCGTTTATAAAGGGCTCTGGTTTATAACGGAATCTGGTTTATAAAAGGCTCTGGTTAACAAAGAGCTCTCGTTTATAAAGGGCTCCGGTTTATAAAGGGCTCTGGTTTATAACAGGCTCTGGTTTATAAAGGGTTATAGATTATAACTGGCTCTGGTTTACAAAGGGCTCTCTTTTTAATGGGCTAAGGTTCATAAAGGGCTCCTGTTGATACCCGGCTCTGGTTTATAACCGGCATGGTTTATAACCGGTTCTGATTTATAAAGGGGTTTGGTTTATGAAAAGCTCTGGTTTATAAAGGCTCTGGTTTATAAAGGGTTCTGGTTTATAAAGGGCTCAGGTTTATGAAGGGCTCTGGTTAATAAAAAGCTCTCGTTTATAAAGGACTCTGGTTTATAACGGGCTCTGGTTTATAAAGGGCTCTGGTTAATAAAGAGCTCTCCTTTATAAAGGGCTCTGGTTTATTAAGGGCTTTAGTTCATAAAGGTGTTTGGTTTATAAAGGGGTCTGGTTTGTAATGCGCTTTGGTTTATAACAGGCTCTGGTTTATAAAGGGTTCTGGTTTATAAAGGGCTCTGGTTTATAAAGGGCTCTGGTTTTTAAAGGGCTCTGGTTTATAAAGGGTTCTGGTTTATAAAGGGCTTTGGTTTTGTAACGGGCTCTAGTTTGTAACTGGCTGTGGTTTATAACCGACTTTGGTTTATAATGGGCTCTGGTTTATAACCGGCTTTAGTTTATAAAGGGTTCTGGTTTATAACATACTCTGGTTTATAACTGGCTATGGTTTATAAAGGGTTCTGGTTCATAATGGGCTCTGGTTTATAATGGGCTCTGGTTTGTAAAGGGCTTTGGTTTATAAAGAGCTCTGGTTTATAACGTAGTCTGGTTTATAATGGGCTCTGGTTTATAACCGGCTTTAGTTTATAAAGGGTTCTGGTTTATAACATACTCTGGTTTATAACTGGCATTGGTTTATAAAGGGCTCTGGTTTATGACGTGCTCTGGTTTATAACCGGCTCTGGTTTATAACAGGCTCTGGTTTGAGAAGGGCTTTGGTATCTAAACGGCTTTGGTTTCTAAAGGGCTCTGGTTTATAAAGGCTCTGGTTTATAAAAGGCTTTGGTTTATAAAAAGCTCTGATTTATAATGGGCTCTGGTTTATAACCGCCTCTGGTTTTTAAAGGGCTCTGATTTATAACGGGCTCTGGTGTATAAAGGGTTCTGGTTTATGAAGGGCCTTGGTTTTGTAACGGGCTCTGGTTCATAACGGGCTTTGATTTTGGAACAGGCTCTGGTTCATAACGGGCTTTGGTTTATAAAGGGCTCTGGTTTATAACAGGCTCTGTTTTATAACCGGCTTTGGTTTATAAAGGGCTCTGGTTTATAAAGGGTTCTGGTCCATAATGGGCTCTGGTTTATAACAGGCTCTGGTTTATAAAGGGCTTTGGTTAACAAAGAGCTCTCGTTTATAAAGGGCTCTGGTTTTTTACGGGCTCTGGTTTATAAAGGACTCAGGTTAATAAAGGGATTCTGGTTTATAACAGGCTCTGGTTTATAACGGGCTCTGGTTTTAATAAAGGGTTTTGGTTTATAAAGAGCTCTGGTTTATAAAGGGTTCTAAATTATAACGGGCTCTGATTTATAAAGGGCTCTCGTTTTTAATGGGCTAAGGTTCATACAGGGCTCCAGTTGATAACCAGCTCTGGTTTATAACCGGCATGGTTTATAACAGGCTCTGGTTTATAAAGGGCTTTGGTTTATAAAGGGCTATGGTTTATAAAGGGTTCTGGTTCATAATGGGCTCTGGTTTATAATGGGCTCTGGTTTGTAAAGGGCTTTGGTTTATAACGAGCTCTGGTTTATAACGTACTCTGGTTTATAAAGGGCTCTGGTCAATAAAGAGCTCTGGTTTATAAAGGGTTCTAGATTATAACGGGCTCTGGTTTATAAAGGGCTCTCGTTTTTAATGGGCTCTGGATCATAAAGGGCTCCAGTTTATAACCAGCTCTGGTTTATAACCGGCTCTGGTTTATAAAGGGTTTTGGTATCTTAATGGCTTTGGTTTCTAAAGGGCTCTGGTTTATAAAGGCTCTGGTTTATAAAAGGCTTTGGTTTATAAAAAGCTCTGATTTATAATGGGCTCTGGTTTATAACCGCCTCTGGTTTTTAAAGGGCTCTGGTTTATAACGGGCTCTGGTGTATAAAGGGTTCTGATTTATGAAGGGCCTTGGTTTTGTAACGGGCTCTGGTTCATAACGGGCTTTGATTTTGTAACGGGCTCTGGTTCATAACGGGCTTTGGTTTATAAAGGGCTCTGGTTTATACCAGGCTCTGTTTTATAACCGGCTTTGGTTTATAAAGGGCTCTGGTTTATAACGGGATCTGGTTTATAACTGGTTTTTGTTTATAAAGGGCTCTGGTTTATAACAGGCTCTGGTTTATAAAGGGTTTTGGTATCTTAACGGCTTTGGTTTCTAAAGGGCTCTGGTTTATGAAGGGCCTTGGTTTTGTAACGGGCTCTGGTTCATAACAGGCTTTGATTTTGTAACGGGCTCTGGTTCATAACCGGCTTTGGTTTATTATGGGCTCTGGTTTATAAAGGGCTCAGGTTAATAAAGAGCTCTCGTTTATAAAGGGCTCCGGTTTATAAAGGGCTCTGGTTTATAACAGGCTCTGGTTTATAAGGTGCTCTGGTTTATAACAGGCTCTGGTTTATAACGGGCTCTGGTTTATAAAGGGCTCTGGTTTATAACCGGCTTTGGTTTATAAAGGGCTCTGGTTTATAATCGGCTCTGGTTTATAAAGGGGATCTGGTATATAACGGGCTCTGGTTAATAAATGGCTCTAGTTTATAAAGGGCTCTGGTTTATAACGGGCTCTGGTATATAAAGAGCTCTGGTTTATAAATGTCTGGTTTATAAAGGGCTACGGTTTGTAACAGGCTCTGGTTTAAAAAGGGATCTGGTTTATAAGGGCCCTGGTTTTTTAAGGGCTCTGGTTTATAATGGTCCCAGGTTTATAAAGGGCTCTGGTTTATGAAGGGCTCTGGTTCAGGAATGGCTCTGGTTTATAAATGGCTCTGGTTCATGAATGGCTCTGGTTTATAAATGGCTCTGGTTCATGAAGGGCTCTGGTTTATATAGGTCTCAGGATTATAAAGCGATCAGGTTTATAAATGGCTCTGCTTTATAACGGGCTCTAGTTTATAAAGGGCTCTGGTTTATTAAGCGCTCTGGTTTGTAACGGGCTCTGTTTTTTTAAGGGCTCTGGTTTATAAGGGCCCTGGCTTATAAAAGGCTGTGGTTTATAATGGGCCCTGGTTTTTACAGGGCTCTGTTTTATGACGGGCCCTGGTTTACAAATGGCTCTTGTTCATGAAGGGCTCTGGTTTATAACGGGCTCTGGTTAATAAATGGCTCTAGTTTATAAAGGGCTCTGGTTTATAAAGGGCTCTGGTATATAAAGGGCTCTGGTTTATAAATGGCTCTGGTTTATAAAGGGCTACGGTTTGTAATGGGCTGTGGTTTATAAAGGGATCAGGTTTATAAATGACTCTGCTTTATAACGGGCTCTGGTCTATAAAGAGCTCTGGTTTATAAAGCACTCTGGTTTGTAACGGGCTCTGGTTTTTTAAGTGCTCTGGTTTATAAGGGCCCTGGTTTATAAAGGGCTCTGGTTCATGAATGGCTCTTGTTTATAAAAATGGCTCTGGTTTATAAGGGTCTCTGGTTTATAAAGGGATCTGGTTTATAATTGGCTCTGGTTTATAAAGGGGATCTGGTATATAACGGGCTCTGGTTAATAAATGGCTCTAGTTTATAAAGGGCTCTGGTTTATAAAGGGCTCTGGTATATAAAGAGGCCTGGTTTATAAATGGCTCTGGTTTATAAAGGGCTACGGTTTGTACAAAGCTCTGGTTTATAAAGGGATCTGGTTTTTTAAGGGCCCTGGTTTATAAAGGGCTCTGGTTTTTAATGGTCGCAGGTTTATAAAGGGCTCTGGTTTATAACGGGCTCTGGTTTAAAAAGGGTTATGGTTTATGAAGGGTCTGGTTTATAATGTGCTCTTGTTTATGAAGGGCTCTGGTTCAGGAATGGCTCTGGTTTATAAATGGCTCTGGTTTATGAAGGGCTCTGGTCTATAAAGGGCTCAGGTTTATAAAGGGCTCAAGTTTATAAAGGGATCAGGTTTATACAGCACTCGGATTTTCTAACGGGCTGTGGTTTTTTAAGGGCTGTGGTTTATAAGGGCCCTGGTTTATAAAAGGCTGTGGTTTATAAAGGGCTTTGGTTTATAAAGGGCTCTGGTTTATAAAGGGTTATGGTTTATGAAGGGTCTGGTTTATAACGTGCTCTGGTTTATGAAGGGCTCTGGTTCAGGAATGGCTCTGGTTTATAAATGGCTCTGGTTTATGAAGGGCTCTGGTCTATAAAGGGCTCGGGTTTATAAAGGGCTCAAGTTTATAAAGGGATCAGGTTTATAAAGCGCTCTGGTTTTTATAACGGGCTCTGGTTTTTGAAGGGCTGTTGTTTATAAGGGCCCTGGTTTATAAAAGGCTGTGGTTTATAATGTGCTCTGCTTTATGAATGGGTCTGGTTTATAAATGTGTCTGGTTTATGAAGGGAGCTGGTTTATTAAGGGCTCAGGTTTATAAAGGGCTCAGGTTTATAATTGGCTCTGGTTTATGAAGGGCTCTGGTTCATGAATGGCTGTGGTTTATAAATGGCTCTGGTTTATGAAGGGCTCTGGTTTATAAAGGTCTCAGCTTTATAAAGGGCACTGGTTTATAAAGGGATCAGGTTTATAACTGGCTCTGCTTTATAACGGGCTCTAGTTTATAAAGGGCTCTGGTTTATTAAGCGCTCTGGTTTGTAAAGGCCTCTGGTTTTTTAAGGGCTCTGGTTTATAAGGGCCCTGGTTTATAAAAGGCTGTGGTTTATAATGGGCCCTGGTTTAAAAAAGGGATCAGGTTTATAAATATCTGTGCTTTATAATGGGCTCTGGTTTATAAAGAGCTCTGGTTTATAAAGCGCTCTGGTTTGTAACGGGCTCTGTTTTTTTAAGGGCTCTGGTTTACAAGGACCTGGTTTATAAAAGGCTGTGGTTTATAATGGGCCCTGGTTTATAAAGGGCTCAGGTTCATGAATCGCTCTGGTTTATAAAAAAGGCTCTGGTTTATAAGGATCTCTGATTTATAAAGGGATCTGGTTCATAATTGGCTCTGGTTTATAAAGGGGATCTGGTATATAACGGGCTCTGGTTAATAAATGGCTCTAGTTTATAAAGGGCTCTGGTTTATAAAGGGTTCTGGTATATAAAGAGCTCTGGTTTATAAATGTCTCTGGTTTATAAAGGGCTACGGTTTGTAACAGGCTCTTGTTTATAAAGGGATCTGGATTATAAGGGCCCTGGTTTATTAAGGGCTCTGGTTTATAATGGTCCCAGGTTTATAAAGGGCTCTGGTTTATGAAGGGCTCTGGTTCAGGAATGGCTCTGGTTTATAAATGGCTCTGGTTCATGAATGGCTCTGGTTTATAAAAATGGCTCTGGTTTATGAAGGTGTCTGGTTTATAAAGAGCTCTGGTTTATAAAGGGATCAGGTTTATAAATGACTCTGCTTTATAACGGGCTCTGGTCTATAAAGAACTCTGGTTTATAAAGCGCTCTGGTTTGTAACGGGCTCTGGTTTTTTAAGTGCTCTGGTTTATAAGGGCCCTGGTTTATAAAGGGCTCTGGTTCATGAATGGCTCTGGTTTATAAATGGCTCTGGTTTATGAAGGGCTCTGGTTTATATAGGTCTCAGGATTATAAAGCGATCAGGTTTATAAATGGCTCTGCTTTATAACGGGCTCTAGTTTATAAAGGGGTCTGGTTTATTAAGCGCTCTGGTTTGTAACGGGCTCTGTTTTTTCAAGGGCTCTGGTTTATAAGGGCCCTGGTTTTTACAGGGCTCAGGTTCATGAATGGCTCTGGGTTATAAAAATGGCTCTGGTTTATAAGGGTCTCTGGTTTATAAAGGGATCTGGTTTATAATTGGCTCTGGTTTATAAAGGGGATCTGGTATATAACGGGCTCTGGTTAATAAATGGCTCTAGTTTATAAATGGCTCTGCTTTATAACGGGCTCTAGTTTATAAAGGGCTCTGGTTTATTAAGCGCTCTGGTTTTTAACGGGCTCAGGTTCATGAATGGCTCTGGGTTATAAAAATGGCTCTGGTTTATAAGGGTCTCTGGTTTATAAAGGGATCTGGTTTATAATTGGCTCTGGTTTATAAAGGGGATCTGTTATATAACGGGCTCTGGTTAATAAATGGCTCTAGTTTATAAAGGGCTCTGGTTTATAAAGGGCTCTGGTATATAAAGGGTTCTGGTTTATAAATGGCTCTGGTTTATAAAGGGCTACGGTTTGTAACAAGCTCTGGTTTATAAAGGGATCTGGTTTATAAGGGCCCTGGTTTATAAAGGGCTCTGGTTTATAATGGTCCCAGGTTTATAAAGGGCTCTGGTTTATAACGGGCTCTGGTTTATAAAGGGTTATGGTTTATGAAGGGTCTGGTTTATAAGGGCCCTGGTTTATAAAGGGCTCTGGTTTATAAAGCGCTCTGGTTTTCTAACGGGCTCTGGTTTTTGAAGGGCTGTGGTTTATAAGGGCCCTGGTTTATAAAAGGCTGTGGTTTATAATGTGCTCTGCTTTATGAATGGGTCCGGTTTATAAATGTGTCTGGTTTATGAAGGGAGCTGGTTTATTAAGGGCTCAGGTTTATAAAGGGCTCTGGTTTATAATTGGCTCTGGTTTATGAAGGGCTCTGGTTCATGAATGGCTCTGGTTTATAAATGGCTCTGGTTTATGAAGGGCTCTGGTTTATAAAGGTCTCAGGTTTATAAAGGACACTGGTTTATAAAGCGATCAGGTTTATAAATGTCTCTGCTTTATAAAGGGCTCTAGTTTATAAAGGGCTCTGGTTTATTAAGCGCTCTGGTTTGTAAAGGGCTCTGGTTTATAAGGGACCTGGTTTATAAAAGGCTGTGGTTTATAATGGGCCCTGGTTTTTACAGGGCTCTGTTTTTTGATGGGCCCTGGTTTACAAATGGCTCTTGTTCATGAAGGGCTATGGTTTATAACAGGCTCTGGTTAATAAATGGCTCTAGTTTATAAAGGGCTCTGGTTTATAAAGGGATCAGGTTTATAAATGGCTCTGCTTTATAACGGGCTCTGGTCTATAAAGCGCTCTGGTTTATAAAGCGCTCTGGTTTGTAACGGGATCTGGTTTTTTAAGTGCTCTGGTTTACAGGGACCTGGTTTATAAAAGGCTGTGGTTTATATTGGGCCCTGGTTTATAAAGGGCTCTGGTTCATGACGGGACCTGGTTTGCAAATGGCTCTGGTATATAAAGGGCTCTGGTTTATAAATGGCTCTGGTTTATAAAGGGCTCTGGCATATAAAGAGCTCTGGTTTATAAATGGCTCTGGTTTATAAAGGGCTACGGTTTGAAACAAGCTCTGGTTTATAAAGGGGTCTGGTTTATAAGGGCCCTGGTTTATAAAGGGCTCTGGTTTATAATGGTCCCAGGTTTATAAAGGGCTCTGGTTTATAACGGGCTCTGGTTTATAAAGGGTTATGGTTTATGAAGGGTCTGGTTTATAATGTGCTCTGGTTTATGAAGGTCTCTGGTTCAGGAATGGCTCTGGTTTATAAATGGCTCTGGTTTATGAAGGGCTCTGGTCTATAAAGGGCTCGGGTTTATAAAGTGCACTGGTTTATAAAGGGATCAGGTTTATAAATGGCTCTGCTTTATAACAGGCTCTTGTTTATAAAGGGCTCTGGTTTATTAAGCGCTCTGGTTTGTAAAGGGCTCTGGTTTTTTAAGGGCTCTGGTTTATAAGGACCCCGGTTTATAAAAGGCTGTGGTTTATAATGGGCCCTGGTTTTTACAGGGCTCTGTTTTATGATGGGCCCTGTTTTACAAATGGCTCTGGTTCATGAAGGGCTATGGTTTATAACGGGCTCTGGTTAATAAATGGCTCTAGTTTATAAAGGGCTCTGGTTTATAAAGCACCTTGGTTTGTAATGGGCTCTGTATTTTTAAGGGCTCTGGTTTACAAGGACCTGGTATATAAAAGGCTCTGGTTTATAATGGGCCCTGGTTTATAAGGGTCTCTGGTTTTTAAAGGGATCTGGTTTATAATTGTCTCTTGTTTATAAAGGGGATCTGGTATATAACGGGCTCTGGTTAATAAATGGCTCTAGTTTATAAAGGGCTCTGGTTTATAAAGGGCTCGGGTATATAAAGAGCTCTGGTTTATAAATGGCTCTGGTTTATAAAGGGCTACGGTTTGTAACAAGCTCTGGTTTATAAAGGGATCTGGTTTATAAGGTCCCTGGTTTATAAAGGGCTCTGGTTTATAATGGTCCCAGGTTTATAAAGGGCTCTGGTTTATAACGGGCTCTGGTTTATAAAGGGTTATGGTTTATTAAGGGTCTGGTTCATAAGGGCCCTGGTTTATAAAGGGCTCTGGTTTATAATGGTCCCAGGTTTATAAAGCGCTCTGGTTTTCTAACGGGCTCTGGTTTTTGAAGGGATGTGGTTTATAAGGGCCCTGGTTTATAAAAGGCTGTGGTTTATAATGTGCTCTGCTTTATGAATGGGTCCGGTTTATAAATGTGTCTGGTTTATGAAGGGAGCTGGTTTATTAAGGGCTCAGGTTTATAAAGGGCTCTGGTTTATAATTGGCTCTGGTTTATGAAGGGCTCTGGTTCATGAATGGCTCTGGTTTATAAATGGCTCTGGTTTATGAAGGGCTCTGGTTTATAAAGGTCTCAGGTTTATAAAGGGCACTGGTTTATAAAGCGATCAGGTTTATAAATGGCTCTGCTTTATAAAGGGCTCTAGTTTATAAAGGGCTCTGGTTTATTAAGCGCTCTGGTTTGTAAAGGGCTCTGGTTTATAAGGGCCCTGGTTTATAAAAGGCTGTGGTTTATAATGGGCCCTGGTTTTTACAGGGCTCTGTTTTATGATGGGCCCTGGTTTACAAATGGCTCTTGTTCATGAAGGGCTATGGTTTATAACGGGCTCTGGTTAATAAATGGCTCTAGTTTATAAAGGGCTCTGGTTTATAAAGGGATCAGGTTTATAAATGGCTCTGCTTTATAACGGGCTCTGGTCTATAAAGCGCTCTGGTTTATAAAGCACTCTGGTTTGTAATGGGCTCTGGTTTTTTAAGTGCTCTGGTTTACAGGGACCTGGTTTATAAAAGGCTGTGGTTTATAATGGGCCCTGGTTTATAAAGGGCTCTGGTTCATCAATGGCTCTGGTTTATAAATGGCTCTGGTTTTTTAAGGGCTCTGGTTTATAAGGGCCCTGGCTTATAAAGAGCTGTGGTTTATATTGGGCCCTGGTTTTTACAGGGCTCTGTTTTATGACGGGACCTGGTTTACAAATGGCTCTGGTACATAAAGGGCTCTGGTTTATAAATGGCTCTGGTTTATAAAGGGCTCTGGTATATAAAGAGCTCTGGTTTATAAATGGCTCTGGTTTATAAAGGGCTACGGTTTGTAACAAGCTCTGGTTTATAAAGGGGTCTGGTTTATAAGGGCCCTGGTTTATAAAGGGCTCTGGTTTATAATGGTCCCAGGTTTATAAAGGGCTCTGGTTTATAACGGGCTCTGGTTTATAAAGGGTTATGGTTTATGAAGGGTCTGGTTTATAATGTGCTCTGGTTTATGAAGGTCTCTGGTTCAGGAATGGCTCTGGTTTATAAATGGCTCTGGTTTATGAAGGGCTCTGGTCTATAAAGGGCTCGGGTTTATAAAGGGCACTGGTTTATAAAGAGATCAGGTTTATAAATGGCTCTGCTTTATAACAGACTCTTGTTTATAAAGGGCTCTGGTTTATTAAGCGCTCTGGTTTGTAAAGGGCTCTGGTTTTTTAAGGGCTCTGGTTTATAAGGACCCTGGTTTATAAAAGGCTGTGGTTTATAATGGGCCCTGGTTTTTACAGGGCTCTGTTTTATGATGGTCACTGGTTTACAAATGGCTCTGGTTCAGGAAGGGCTATGGTTTATAACGGGCTCTGGTTAATAAATGGCTCTAGTTTATAAAGGGCTCTGGTTTATAAAGCGCTCTGGTTTGTAAAGGGCTCTGTTTTTTTAAGTGCTCTGGTTTACAGGGACCTGGTTTATAAAAGGCTGTGGTTTATAATGGGCCCTGGTTTATAAAGGGCTCCGGTTCATGAATGGCTCTGGTTTATAAATGGCTCTGGTTTTTTAAGGGCTCTCGTTTATAAGGGCCCTGGTTTATAAAAGGCTGTGTTTTATTATTGGCCCTGGTTTTTACAAGGCTCTGTTTTATGACGGGCCCTGTTTTACAAATGGCTCTGGTTCATGAAGGGCTATGGTTTATAACGGGCTCTGGTTAATAAATCGTTCTAGTTTATAAAGGGCTCTGGTTTATAAAGCGCCTTGGTTTGTAATGGGCTCTGTTTTTTTAAGAGCTCTGGTTTACAAGGACCTGGTTTATAAAAGGCTCTGGTTTATAATGGGCCCTGGTTTATAAAAGTCTCTGGTTCATGAATGGCTCTGGTTTATAACAATGACTCTGGTTTATAAAGGGCTCTGGTTTATAATGGTCCCAGGTTTATAAAGGGCTCTGGTTTATAACGGGCTCTGGTTTATAAAGGGTTATGGTTTATGAAAGGTCTGGTTTATAAAGGGTTATGGTTTATGAAGGGTCTGGTTTATAAGGGCCCTGGTTTATAAAGGGCTCTGGTTTATAATGGTCCCAGGTTTATAAAGCGCTCTGGTTTTCTAACGGGCTCTGGTTTTTGAAGGGATGTGGTTTATAAGGGCCCTGGTTTATAAAAGGCTGTGGTTTATAATGTGCTCTGCTTTATGAATGGGTCCGGTTTATAAATGTGTCTGGTTTATGAAGGGAGCTGGTTTATTAAGGGCTCAGGTTTATAAAGGGCTCTGGTTTATAATTGGCTCTGGTTTATGAAGGGCTCTGGTTCATGAATGGCTCTGGTTTATAAATGGCTCTGGTTTATGAAGGGCTCTGGTTTATAAAGGTCTCAGGTTTATAAAGGGCACTGGTTTATAAAGCGATCAGGTTTATAAATGGCTCTGCTTTATAAAGGGCTCTAGTTTATAAAGGGCTCTGGTTTATTAAGCGCTCTGGTTTGTAAAGGGCTCTGGTTTATAAGGGCCCTGGTTTATAAAAGGCTGTGGTTTATAATGGGCCCTGGTTTTTACAGGGCTCTGTTTTATGATGGGCCCTGGTTTACAAATGGCTCTTGTTCATGAAGGGCTATGGTTTATAACGGGCTCTGGTTAATAAATGGCTCTAGTTTATAAAGGGCTCTGGTTTATAAAGGGATCAGGTTTATAAATGGCTCTGCTTTATAACGGGCTCTGGTCTATAAAGCGCTCTGGTTTATAAAGCGCTCTGGTTTGTAATGGGCTCTGGTTTTTTAAGTGCTCTGGTTTACAGGGACCTGGTTTATAAAAGGCTGTGGTTTATAATGGGCCCTGGTTTATAAAGGGCTCTGGTTCATCAATGGCTCTGGTTTATAAATGGCTCTGGTTTTTTAAGGGCTCTGGTTTATAAGGGCCCTGGCTTATAAAGAGCTGTGGTTTATATTGGGCCCTGGTTTTTACAGGGCTCTGTTTTATGACGGGACCTGGTTTACAAATGGCTCTGGTATATAAAGGGCTCTGGTTTATAAATGGCTCTGGTTTATAAAGGGCTCTGGTATATAAAGAGCTCTGGTTTATAAATGGCTCTGGTTTATAAAGGGCTACGGTTTGTAACAAGCTCTGGTTTATAATGGGTCCTGGTTTATAAGGGTCTCTGGTTTTTAAAGGGATCTGGTTTATAATTGTCTCTTGTTTATAAAGGGGATCTGGTATATAACGGGCTCTGGTTAATAAATGGCTCTAGTTTATAAAGGGCTCTGGTTTATAAAGGGCTCGGGTATATAAAGAGCTCTGGTTTATAAATGGCTCTGGTTTATAAAGGGCTACGGTTTGTAACAAGCTCTGGTTTATAAAGGGATCTGGTTTATAAGGTCCCTGGTTTATAAAGGGCTCTGGTTTATAATGGTCCCAGGTTTATAAAGGGCTCTGGTTTATAACGGGCTCTGGTTTATAAAGGGTTATGGTTTATGAAGGGTCTGGTTTATAAGGGCCCTGGTTTATAAAGGGCTCTGGTTTATAATGGTCCCAGGTTTATAAAGCGCTCTGGTTTTCTAACGGGCTCTGGTTTTTGAAGGGATGTGGTTTATAAGGGCCCTGGTTTATAAAAGGCTGTGGTTTATAATGTGCTCTGCTTTATGAATGGGTCCGGTTTATAAATGTGTCTGGTTTATGAAGGGAGCTGGTTTATTAAGGGCTCAGGTTTATAAAGGGCTCTGGTTTATAATTGGCTCTGGTTTATGAAGGGCTCTGGTTCATGAATGGCTCTGGTTTATAAATGGCTCTGGTTTATGAAGGGCTCTGGTTTATAAAGCGATCAGGTTTATAAATGGCTCTGCTTTATAAAGGGCTCTAGTTTATAAAGGGCTCTGGTTTATTAAGCGCTCTGGTTTGTAAAGGGCTCTGGTTTATAAGGGCCCTGGTTTATAAAAGGCTGTGGTTTATAATGGGCCCTGGTTTTTACAGGGCTCTGTTTTATGATGGGCCCTGGTTTACAAATGGCTCTTGTTCATGAAGGGCTATGGTTTATAACGGGCTCTGGTTAATAAATGGCTCTAGTTTCTAAAGGGCTCTGGTTTATAAAGGGATCAGGTTTATAAATGGCTCTGCTTTATAACGGGCTCTGGTCTATAAAGCGCTCTGGTTTATAAAGCGCTCTGGTTTGTAATGGGCTCTGGTTTTTTAAGTGCTCTGGTTTACAGGGACCTGGTTTATAAAAGGCTGTGGTTTATAATGGGCCCTGGTTTATAAAGGGCTCTGGTTCATCAATGGCTCTGGTTTATAAATGGCTCTGGTTTTTTAAGGGCTCTGGTTTATAAGGGCCCTGGCTTATAAAGAGCTGTGGTTTATATTGGGCCCTGGTTTTTACAGGGCTCTGTTTTATGACGGGACCTGGTTTACAAATGGCTCTGGTATATAAAGGGCTCTGGTTTATAAATGGCTCTGGTTTATAAAGGGCTCTGGTATATAAAGAGCTCTGGTTTATAAATGGCTCTGGTTTATAAAGGGCTACGGTTTGTAACAAGCTCTGGTTTATAAAGGGGTCTGGTTTATAAGGGCCCTGGTTTATAAAGGGCTCTGGTTTATAATGGTCCCAGGTTTATAAAGGGCTCTGGTTTATAACGGGCTCTGGTTTATAAAGGGTTATGGTTTATGAAGGGTCTGGTTTATAATGTGCTCTGGTTTATGAAGGTCTCTGGTTCAGGAATGGCTCTGGTTTATAAATGGCTCTGGTTTATGAAGGGCTCTGGTCTATAAAGGGCTCGGGTTTATAAAGGGCACTGGTTTATAAAGAGATCAGGTTTATAAATGGCTCTGCTTTATAACAGACTCTTGTTTATAAAGGGCTCTGGTTTATTAAGCGCTCTGGTTTGTAAAGGGCTCTGGTTTTTTAAGGGCTCTGGTTTATAAGGACCCTGGTTTATAAAAAGGCTGTGGTTTATAATGGGCCCTGGTTTTTACAGGGCTCTGTTTTATGATGGTCACTGGTTTACAAATGGCTCTGGTTCAGGAAGGGCTATGGTTTATAACGGGCTCTGGTTAATAAATGGCTCTAGTTTATAAAGGGCTCTGGTTTATAAAGCGCTCTGGTTTGTAAAGGGCTCTGTTTTTTTAAGTGCTCTGGTTTACAGGGACCTGGTTTATAAAAGGCTGTGGTTTATAATGGGCCCTGGTTTATAAAGGGCTCCGGTTCATGAATGGCTCTGGTTTATAAATGGCTCTGGTTTTTTAAGGGCTCTGGTTTATAAGGGCCCTGGTTTATAAAAGGCTGTGTTTTATTATTGGCCCTGGTTTTTACAAGGCTCTGTTTTATGACGGGCCCTGTTTTACAAATGGCTCTGGTTCATGAAGGGCTATGGTTTATAACGGGCTCTGGTTAATAAATCGTTCTAGTTTATAAAGGGCTCTGGTTTATAAAGTGCCTTGGTTTGTAATGGGCTCTGTTTTTTTAAGAGCTCTGGTTTACAAGGACCTGGTTTATAAAAGGCTCTGGTTTATAATGGGCCCTGGTTTATAAAAGTCTCTGGTTCATGAATGGCTCTGGTTTATAACAATGACATTGGTTTATAAAGGGCTCTGGTTTATAATGGTCCCAGGTTTATAAAGGGCTCTGGTTTATAACGGGCTCTGGTTTATAAAGGGTTATGGTTTATGAAAGGTCTGGTTTATAAAGGGTTATGGTTTATGAAGGGTCTGGTTTATAAGGGCCCTGGTTTATAAAGGGCTCTGGTTTATAATGGTCCCAGGTTTATAAAGCGCTCTGGTTTTCTAACGGGCTCTGGTTTTTGAAGGGATGTGGTTTATAAGGGCCCTGGTTTATAAAAGGCTGTGGTTTATAATGTGCTCTGCTTTATGAATGGGTCCGGTTTATAAATGTGTCTGGTTTATGAAGGGAGCTGGTTTATTAAGGGCTCAGGTTTATAAAGGGCTCTGGTTTATAATTGGCTCTGGTTTATGAAGGGCTCTGGTTCATGAATGGCTCTGGTTTATAAATGGCTCTGGTTTATGAAGGGCTCTGGTTTATAAAGGTCTCAGGTTTATAAAGGGCACTGGTTTATAAAGCGATCAGGTTTATAAATGGCTCTGCTTTATAAAGGGCTCTAGTTTATAAAGGGCTCTGGTTTATTAAGCGCTCTGGTTTGTAAAGGGCTCTGGTTTATAAGGGCCCTGGTTTATAAAAGGCTGTGGTTTATAATGGGCCCTGGTTTTTACAGGGCTCTGTTTTATGATGGGCCCTGGTTTACAAATGGCTCTTGTTCATGAAGGGCTATGGTTTATAACGGGCTCTGGTTAATAAATGGCTCTAGTTTATAAAGGGCTCTGGTTTATAAAGGGATCAGGTTTATAAATGGCTCTGCTTTATAACGGGCTCTGGTCTATAAAGCGCTCTGGTTTATAAAGCGCTCTGGTTTGTAATGGGCTCTGGTTTTTTAAGTGCTCTGGTTTACAGGGACCTGGTTTATAAAAGGCTGTGGTTTATAATGGGCCCTGGTTTATAAAGGGCTCTGGTTCATCAATGGCTCTGGTTTATAAATGGCTCTGGTTTTTTAAGGGCTCTGGTTTATAAGGGCCCTGGCTTATAAAGAGCTGTGGTTTATATTGGGCCCTGGTTTTTACAGGGCTCTGTTTTATGACGGGACCTGGTTTACAAATGGCTCTGGTATATAAAGGGCTCTGGTTTATAAATGGCTCTGGTTTATAAAGGGCTCTGGTATATAAAGAGCTCTGGTTTATAAATGGCTCTGGTTTATAAAGGGCTACGGTTTGTAACAAGCTCTGGTTTATAAAGGGGTCTGGTTTATAAGGGCCCTGGTTTATAAAGGGCTCTGGTTTATAATGGTCCCAGGTTTATAAAGGGCTCTGGTTTATAACGGGCTCTGGTTTATAAAGGGTTATGGTTTATGAAGGGTCTGGTTTATAATGTGCTCTGGTTTATGAAGGTCTCTGGTTCAGGAATGGCTCTGGTTTATAAATGGCTCTGGTTTATGAAGGGCTCTGGTCTATAAAGGGCTCGGGTTTATAAAGGGCACTGGTTTATAAAGAGATCAGGTTTATAAATGGCTCTGCTTTATAACAGACTCTTGTTTATAAAGGGCTCTGGTTTATTAAGCGCTCTGGTTTGTAAAGGGCTCTGGTTTTTTAAGGGCTCTGGTTTATAAGGACCCTGGTTTATAAAAGGCTGTGGTTTATAATGGGCCCTGGTTTTTACAGGGCTCTGTTTTATGATGGTCACTGGTTTACAAATGGCTCTGGTTCAGGAAGGGCTATGGTTTATAACGGGCTCTGGTTAATAAATGGCTCTAGTTTATAAAGGGCTCTGGTTTATAAAGCGCTCTGGTTTGTAAAGGGCTCTGTTTTTTTAAGTGCTCTGGTTTACAGTGACCTGGTTTATAAAAGGCTGTGGTTTATAATGGGCCCTGGTTTATAAAGGGCTCCGGTTCATGAATGGCTCTGGTTTATAAATGGCTCTGGTTTTTTAAGGGCTCTGGTTTATAAGGGCCCTGGTTTATAAAAGGCTGTGTTTTATTATTGGCCCTGGTTTTTACAAGGCTCTGTTTTATGACGGGCCCTGTTTTACAAATGGCTCTGGTTCATGAAGGGCTATGGTTTATAACGGGCTCTGGTTAATAAATCGTTCTAGTTTATAAAGGGCTCTGGTTTATAAAGCGCCTTGGTTTGTAATGGGCTCTGTTTTTTTAAGAGCTCTGGTTTACAAGGACCTGGTTTATAAAAGGCTCTGGTTTATAATGGGCCCTGGTTTATAAAAGTCTCTGGTTCATGAATGGCTCTGGTTTATAACAATGACTCTGGTTTATAAAGGGCTCTGGTTTATAATGGTCCCAGGTTTATAAAGGGCTCTGGTTTATAACGGGCTCTGGTTTATAAAGGGTTATGGTTTATGAAAGGTCTGGTTTATAAGGGCCCTGGTTTATAAAGGGCTCTGGTTTATAATGGTCCCAGGTTTATAAAGCGCTCTGGTTTTCTAACGGGCTCTGGTTTTTGAAGGGCTGTGGTTTATAACGGGCTCTGGTTTATAAAGGGTTATGGTTTATGAAAGGTCTGGTTTATAAAGGGTTATGGTTTATGAAGGGTCTGGTTTATAAGGGCCCTGGTTTATAAAGGGCTCTGGTTTATAATGGTCCCAGGTTTATAAAGCGCTCTGGTTTTCTAACGGGCTCTGGTTTTTGAAGGGATGTGGTTTATAAGGGCCCTGGTTTATAAAAGGCTGTGGTTTATAATGTGCTCTGCTTTATGAATGGGTCCGGTTTATAAATGTGTCTGGTTTATGAAGGGAGCTGGTTTATTAAGGGCTCAGGTTTATAAAGGGCTCTGGTTTATAATTGGCTCTGGTTTATGAAGGGCTCTGGTTCATGAATGGCTCTGGTTTATAAATGGCTCTGGTTTATGAAGGGCTCTGGTTTATAAAGGTCTCAGGTTTATAAAGGGCACTGGTTTATAAAGCGATCAGGTTTATAAATGGCTCTGCTTTATAAAGGGCTCTAGTTTATAAAGGGCTCTGGTTTATTAAGCGCTCTGGTTTGTAAAGGGCTCTGGTTTATAAGGGCCCTGGTTTATAAAAGGCTGTGGTTTATAATGGGCCCTGGTTTTTACAGGGCTCTGTTTTATGATGGGCCCTGGTTTACAAATGGCTCTTGTTCATGAAGGGCTATGGTTTATAACGGGCTCTGGTTAATAAATGGCTCTAGTTTATAAAGGGCTCTGGTTTATAAAGGGATCAGGTTTATAAATGGCTCTGCTTTATAACGGGCTCTGGTCTATAAAGCGCTCTGGTTTATAAAGCGCTCTGGTTTGTAATGGGCTCTGGTTTTTTAAGTGCTCTGGTTTACAGGGACCTGGTTTATAAAAGGCTGTGGTTTATAATGGGCCCTGGTTTATAAAGGGCTCTGGTTCATCAATGGCTCTGGTTTATAAATGGCTCTGGTTTTTTAAGGGCTCTGGTTTATAAGGGCCCTGGCTTATAAAGAGCTGTGGTTTATATTGGGCCCTGGTTTTTACAGGGCTCTGTTTTATGACGGGACCTGGTTTACAAATGGCTCTGGTATATAAAGGGCTCTGGTTTATAAATGGCTCTGGTTTATAAAGGGCTCTGGTATATAAAGAGCTCTGGTTTATAAATGGCTCTGGTTTATAAAGGGCTACGGTTTGTAACAAGCTCTGGTTTATAAAGGGGTCTGGTTTATAAGGGCCCTGGTTTATAAAGGGCTCTGGTTTATAATGGTCCCAGGTTTATAAAGGGCTCTGGTTTATAACGGGCTCTGGTTTATAAAGGGTTATGGTTTATGAAGGGTCTGGTTTATAATGTGCTCTGGTTTATGAAGGTCTCTGGTTCAGGAATGGCTCTGGTTTATAAATGGCTCTGGTTTATGAAGGGCTCTGGTCTATAAAGGGCTCGGGTTTATAAAGGGCACTGGTTTATAAAGAGATCAGGTTTATAAATGGCTCTGCTTTATAACAGACTCTTGTTTATAAAGGGCTCTGGTTTATTAAGCGCTCTGGTTTGTAAAGGGCTCTGGTTTTTTAAGGGCTCTGGTTTATAAGGACCCTGGTTTATAAAAGGCTGTGGTTTATAATGGGCCCTGGTTTTTACAGGGCTCTGTTTTATGATGGTCACTGGTTTACAAATGGCTCTGGTTCAGGAAGGGCTATGGTTTATAACGGGCTCTGGTTAATAAATGGCTCTAGTTTATAAAGGGCTCTGGTTTATAAAGCGCTCTGGTTTGTAAAGGGCTCTGTTTTTTTAAGTGCTCTGGTTTACAGTGACCTGGTTTATAAAAGGCTGTGGTTTATAATGGGCCCTGGTTTATAAAGGGCTCCGGTTCATGAATGGCTCTGGTTTATAAATGGCTCTGGTTTTTTAAGGGCTCTGGTTTATAAGGGCCCTGGTTTATAAAAGGCTGTGTTTTATTATTGGCCCTGGTTTTTACAAGGCTCTGTTTTATGACGGGCCCTGTTTTACAAATGGCTCTGGTTCATGAAGGGCTATGGTTTATAACGGGCTCTGGTTAATAAATCGTTCTAGTTTATAAAGGGCTCTGGTTTATAAAGCGCCTTGGTTTGTAATGGGCTCTGTTTTTTTAAGAGCTCTGGTTTACAAGGACCTGGTTTATAAAAGGCTCTGGTTTATAATGGGCCCTGGTTTATAAAAGTCTCTGGTTCATGAATGGCTCTGGTTTATAACAATGACTCTGGTTTATAAAGGGCTCTGGTTTATAATGGTCCCAGGTTTATAAAGGGCTCTGGTTTATAACGGGCTCTGGTTTATAAAGGGTTATGGTTTATGAAAGGTCTGGTTTATAAGGGCCCTGGTTTATAAAGGGCTCTGGTTTATAATGGTCCCAGGTTTATAAAGCGCTCTGGTTTTCTAACGGGCTCTGGTTTTTGAAGGGCTGTGGTTTATAAGGGCCCTGGTTTATAAAAGGCTGTGGTTTATAATGTGCTCTGCTTTATGAATGGGTCCGGTTTATAAATGTGTCTGGTTTATGAAGGGAACTGGTTTATTAAGGGCTCAGGTTTATAAAGGGCTCTGGTTTATAATTGGCTCTGGTTTATGAAGGGCTCTGGTTCATGAATGGCTCTGGTTTATAAATGGCTCTGGTTTATGAAGGGCTCTGGTTTATGAAGGTCTCAGGTTTATAAAGGGCACTGGTTTATAAAGCGATCAGGTTTATAAATGGCTCTGCTTTATAAAGGGCTCTGGTTTGTAAAGGGCTCTGGTTTATAAGGGCCCTTGTTTATAAAAGGCTGTGGTTTATAATGGGCCCTGGTTTTTACAGGGCTCTGTTTTATGATGGGCCCTGGTTTACAAATGGCTCTTGTTCATGAAGGGCTATGGTTTATAACGGGCTCTGGTTAAT
>CM060078.1:573792-583792 GCA_030533445.1 Cyprinodon diabolis
GCTCAAGGTTCCAGAAGCACCAGCAGCTCAAGTTTCCAGAAGCTCAAGGTTCCAGCAGCTCAAGGTTCCGAAAGCACCAGCAGCTCAAGGTTCCAGCAGCTCAAGGTTCCAGCAGCTCAAGGCTCCAGCAGCTCAAGGTTCCAGAAGCACCAGCAGCTCAAGGCTCCAGCAGCTCAAGGTTCCAGAAGGTCAAGGCTCCAGATGCTCAAGGTTCCAGAAGCACCAGCAGCTCAAGGTTCCAGCAGCTCAAGTTTCCAGCAGCTCAAGGTTCCAGCAGCTCAAGGTTCCAGAAGCACCAGCAGCTCAAGGTTCCAGCAGCTCAAGGTTCCAGAAGCACCAGCAGCTCAAGGTTCCAGAAGCACCAGCAGCTCAAGGCTCCAGCAGCTCAAGGTTCCAGAGGCTCAAGGATCCAGATGCTCAAGGTTCCAGAAGCACCAGCAGCTCAAGGTTCCAGCAGCTCAAGGCTCCAGCAGCTCAAGGTTCCAGAAGCACCAGCAGCTCAAGGCTCCAGCAGCTCAAGGTTCCAGAAGCTCAAGGCTCCAGATGCTCAAGGTTACAGAAGCACCAGCAACTCAAGGTTCCAGCAGCTCAAGGTTCCAGAAGCACCAGCAGCTCAAGGTTCCAGCAGCTCAAGGTTCCTGCAGCTCAAGGCTCCAGAAGCACCAGCAGCTCAAGGTTCCAGCAGCTCAAGGTTCCAGAAGCACCAGCAGCTCAAGGTTCCAGAAGCACCAGCAGCTCAAAGCTCCAGCAGCTCAAGGTTCCAGCAGCTCAAGGTTCCAGAAGCTCCAGCAGCTCAAAGCTCCAGCAGCTCAAGGTTCCAGCAGCTCAAGGCTCCAGCAGCTCAAGGTTCCAGAAGCACCAGCAGCTCAAGGCTCCAGCAGCTCAAGGTTCCAGAAGCTCAAGGCTCCAGATGCTCAAGGTTCCAGAAGCACCAGCAGCTCAAGGTTCCAGAAACTCAAGGCTCCAGCAGCTCAAGGTTCCAGAAGCTCAAGGCTCCAGAAGCTCAAGGTTCCAGAAGCACCAGAAGCTCAAGGCTCCAGATGCTCAAGGTTCCAGCGGCTCAAGGTTCCAGAAGCACCAGCAGCTCAAGGCTCCAGCAGCTCAAGGTTCCAGAAGCTCAAGGCTCCAGAAGCTCAAGGTTCCAGAAGCACCAGCAGCTCAAGGTTCCAGCAGCTCAAGGTTCCAGCAGCTCAATGTTCCAGCAGCTCAAGGTTACAGCAGTTCAAGGCTCCAGAAGCTAGAGTTTCCAGAAGCTCAAGGTTCCAGCAGCTCAAGGCTCAAGCAGCTCAAGGTTCCAGAAGCTCAAAGTTCCAGCAGCTCAAGGTTCCAGCAGCTCAAGGTTCCAGAAGCACCAGCAGCTCAAGGTTCCAGCAGCTCAAGCTTCCAGAAGCACCAGCAGCTCAAGGTTCCAGCAGTTCAAGGTTCCAGAAGCACCAGCAGCTCAAGGTTCCAGCAGCTCAAGGTTCCAGCAGCTCAAGGTTCCAGAAGCACCAGCAGCTCCAGGTTCCAGCAGCTCAAGGTTTCAGAAGCACCAGCAGCTCAAGGTTCCAGAAGCACCAGCAGCTCAAGGCTCCAGCAGCTCAAGGTTCCAGAGGCTCAAGGCTCCAGATGCTCAAGGTTCCAGAAGCACCAGCAGCTCAAGGTTCCAGCAGCTCAAGGTTCCAGCAGCTCAATGTTCCAGCAGCTCAAGGTTACAGCAGTTCAAGGCTCCAGCAGCTCAAGGTTCCAGAAGCTCAAAGTTCCAACAGCTCAAGGTTCCAGCAGCTCAAGGTTCCAGCAGCTCAAGGTTCCAGAAGCACCAGCAGCTCAAGGTTCCAGCAGCTCAAGGTTCCAGCAGCTCAAGCTTCCAGAAGCACCAGCAGCTCAAGGTTCCAGCAGTTCAAGGTTCCAGAAGCACCAGCAGCTCAAGGTTCCAGCAGCTCAAGGTTCCAGCAGCTCAAGGCTCCAGAAGCACCAGCAGCTCAAGGCTCCAGCAGCTCAAGGTTCCAGAAGGTCAAGGCTCCAGATGCTCAAGGTTCCAGAAGCACCAGCAGCTCAAGGTTCCAGCAGCTCAAGTTTCCAGCAACTCAAGGTTCCAGCAGCTCAAGGTTCCAGAAGCACCAGCAGCTCAAGGTTCCAGCAGCTCAAGGTTCCAGAAGCACCAGCAGCTCAAGGTTCCAGAAGCACCAGCAGCTCAAGGCTCCAGCAGATCAAGGTTCCAGAGGCTCAAGGCTCCAGATGCTCAAGGTTCCAGAAGCACCAGCAGCATAAGGTTCCAGCAGCTCAAGGCTCCAGCAGCTCAAGGTTCCAGAAGCACCAGCAGCTCAAGGCTCCAGCAGATCAAGGTTCCAGAAGCTCAAGGCTCCAGATGCTCAAGGTTCCAGAAGCACCAGCAACTCAAGGTTCCAGCAGCTGAAGGTTCAAGAAGCACCAGCAGCTCAGGGTTCCAGCAGCTCAAGGTTCCAGCAGCTCAAGGTTCCAGCAGCACCAGCAGCTCAAGGTTCCAGCAGCTCAAGGTTACAGCAGCTCAAGGTTACAGCAGCTCAAGGCTCCAGAAGCTAGAGGTTCCAGAAGCTCAAGGTTCCAGCAGCTCAAGGTTCAAGCAGCTCAAGGCTCCAGATGCTCAAAGTTCCAGCAGCTCAAGGTTCCAGCAGCTGAAGGTTCCAGCAGCTCAAGGTTCCAGCAGCTCAAGGTTCCAGAAGCACCAGCAGCTCAAGGCTCCAGCAGCTCAAGGTTCAAGCAGCTCAAGGTTCCAGAAGCACCAGCAGCTCAAGGTTCCAGCAGCTCAAGGTTCCAGAAGCTCAAGGTTCCAGCAGTTCAAGGCTCCAGCAGCTCAAGGTTCCAGCAGCTCAAGGTTCAAGAAGCACCAGCAGCTCAAGGTTCCCCCAGCTCAAGGTTCCAGAAGCACCAGCAGCTCAAGGCTGCAGCAGCTCAAGGTTCCAGCAGCTCAAGGTTCCAGAAGCACCAGCAGCTCAAGGCTCCAGCAGCTCAAGGTTCCAGAAGCACCAGCAGCTCAAGGCTCCAGCAGCTCAAAATTCCAGAAGCTCAAGGCTCCAGATGCTCAAGGTTCCAGAAGCACCAGCAGCTCAAGGTTCCAGCAGCTCAAGGTTCCAGCAGCTCAAGGTTCCAGAAGCACCAGCAGCTCAAGGTTCCAGCAGCTCAAGGTTCCAGCAGCACCAGCAGCTCAAGGTTCCAGCAGCTCAAGGTTACAGCATTTCAAGGCTCCAGAAGCTAGAGGTTCCAGAAGCTCAAGGTCCCAGAAGCTCAAGGTTCCAGCAGCTCAAGGCTCCAGATGCTCAAAGTTCCAGCAGCTCAAGGTTCCAGCAGCTGAAGGTTCCAGCAGCTCAAGGTTCCAGCAGCTCAAGGTTCCAGAAGCACCAGCAGCTCAAGGTTCCAGCAGCTCAAGGTTCCAGCAGCTCAAGGTTCCAGAAGCACCAGCAGCTCAAGGTTCCAGAAGCTCAAGGTTCCAGCAGCTCAAGGTTCCAGCAGCTCAAGGCTCCAGCAGCTCAAGGCTCCAGCAGCTCAAGGTTCCAGAAGCACCAGCAGCTCAAGGCTCCAGCAGCTCAAGGTTCCAGAAGCTCAAGGCTCCAGATGCTCAAGGTTCCAGAAGCACCAGCAGCTCAAGGTTCCAGCAGCTCAAGGTTCCAGCAGCTCAAGGTTCCAGCAGCTCAAGGTTCCAGAAGCACCAGCAGCTCAAGGTTCCAGCAGCTCAAGGTTCCAGCAGCTCAAGGTTCCAGAAGCACCAGCAGCTCAAGGTTCCAGCAGCTCAAGGTTCCAGAAGCACCAGCAGCTCAAGGTTCCAGCAGCTCAAGGTTCCAGCAGCTCAAGGCTCCAGCAGCTCAAGGTTCCAGAAGCACCAGCAGCTCAAGGCTCCAGCAGCTCAAGGTTCCAGAAGCTCAAGGCTCCAGATGCTCAAGGTTCCAGAAGCACCAGCAACTCAAGGTTCCAGCAGCTGAAGGTTCCAGAAGCACCAGCAGCTCAGGGTTCCAGCAGCTCAAGGTTCCAGCAGCTCAAGGTTCCAGCAGCACCAGCAGCTCAAGGTTCCAGCAGCTCAAGGTTACAGCAGCTCAAGGCTCCAGAAGCTAGAGGTTCCAGAAGCTCAAGGTTCCAGCAGCTCAAGGTTCCAGCAGCTCAAGGCTCCAGATGCTCAAAGTTCCAGCAGCTCAAGGTTCCAGCAGCTGAAGGTTCCAGCAGCTCAAGGTTCCAGCAGCTCAAGGTTCCAGAAGCACCAGCAGCTCAAGGCTCCAGCAGCTCAAGGTTCAAGCAGCTCAAGGTTCCAGAAGCAACAGCAGCTCAAGGTTCCAGCAGCTCAAGGTTCCAGAAGCTCAAGGTTCCAGCAGTTCAAGGCTCCAGCAGCTCAAGGTTCCAGCGGCTCAAGGTTCAAGAAGCACCAGCAGCTCAAGGTTCCCGCAGCTCAAGGTTCCAGAAGCACCAGCAGCTCAAGGCTGCAGCAGCTCAAGGTTCCAGCAGCTCAAGGTTCCAGAAGCACCAGCAGCTCAAGGCTCCAGCAGCTCAAGGTTCCAGAAGCACCAGCAGCTCAAGGCTCCAGCAGCTCAAGGTTCCAGAAGCTCAAGGCTCCAGATGCTCAAGGTTCCAGAAGCACCAGCAGCTCAAGGTTCCAGCAGCTCAAGGTTCCAGCAGCTCAATGTTCCAGCAGCTCAAGGTTACAGCAGCTCAAGGCTCCAGAAGCTAGAGGTTCCAGAAGCTCAAGGTTCCAGCAGCTCAAGGCTCCAGCAGCTCAAGGTTCCAGAAGCTCAAAGTTCCAGCAGCTCAAGGTTCCAGCAGCTCAAGGTTCCAGCAGCTCAAGGTTCCAGAAGCACCAGCAGCTCAAGGCTCCAGCAGCTCAAGGTTCCAGAAGCTCAAGGCTCCAGATGCTCAAGGTTCCAGAAGCACCAGCAGCTCAAGGTTCCAGCAGCTCAAGGTTCCAGCAGCTCAAGGTTCCGAAAGCACCAGCAGCTCAAGGTTCCAGCAGCTCAAGGTTCCAGCAGCTCAAGGTTCCAGAAGCACCAGCAGCTCAAGGCTCCAGCAGCTCAAGGTTCCAGAAGCTCAAGGCTCCAGATGCTCAAGGCTCCAGAAGCTCAAGGCTCCAGATGCTCAAGGTTCCAGAAGCACCAGCAGCTCAAGGTTCCAGCAGCTCAAGGTTCCAGAAGCACCAGCAGCTCAAGGTTCCATTAGCTCAAGGTTCCAGCAGCTCAAGGTTCCAGAAGCACCAGCAGCTCAAGGTTCCAGCAGCTCAAGGTTCCAGCAGCTCAAGGTTCCAGAAGCACCAGCAGCTCAAGGTTCCAGCAGCTCAAGGTTCCAGAAGCACCAGCAGCTCAAGGTTCCAGCAGCTCAAGGTTCCAGCAGCTCAAGGTTCCAGAAGCTCAAGGCTCCAGCAGCTCAAGGTTCCAGAAGCTCAAGGTTCCAGAAGCTCCAGCAGCTCAAAGCTCCAGCAGCTCAAGGTTCCAGCAGCTCAAGGTTTCAGCAGCTCAAGGTTCCAGCAGCTCAAGGTTCCAGCAGCTCAAGGTTCCAGAAGCACCAGCAGCTCAAGGCTCCAGCAGCTCAAGGTTCCAGCAGCTCAAGGTTCCAGAAGCACCAGCAGCTCAAGGTTCCAGCAGCTCAAGGTTCCAGAAGCTCAAGGTTCCAGCAGTTCAAGGATCCAGCAGCTCAAGGTTCCAGCAGCTCAAGGTTCAAGAAGCACCAGCAGCTCAAGGTTCCAGCAGCTCAAGGTTCCAGAAGCACCAGCTGCTCAAGGCTGCAGCAGCTCAAGGTTCCAGCAGCTCAAGGTTCCAGAAGCACCAGCAGCTCAAGGCTCCAGCAGCTCAAGGTTCCAGAAGCTCAAGGCTCCAGATGCTCAAGGTTCCAGAAGCACCAGCAGCTCAAGGTTCCAGCAGCTCAAGGTTCCAGCAGCTCAATGTTCCAGCAGCTCAAGGTTACAGCAGTTCAAGGCTCCAGAAGCTAGAGGTTCCAGAAGCTCAAGGTTCCAGCAGCTCAAGGTTCCAGAAGCACCAGCAGCTCAAGGCTCCAGCAGCTCAAGGTTCCAGAAGCTCAAAGTTCCAGCAGCTCAAGGTTCCAGCAGCTCAAGGTTCCAGAAGCACCAGCAGCTCAAGGCTCCAGCAGCTCAAGGTTCCAGAAGCTCAAGGCTCCAGATGCTCAAGGTTCCAGAAGCACCAGCAGCTCAAGGTACCAGCAGCTCAAGGTTCCAGCAGCTCAAGGTTCCAGAAGCACCAGCAGCTCAAGGTTCCAGCAGTTCAAGGTTCCAGAAGCACCAGCAGCTCAAGCTTCCAGCAGCTCAAGGTTCCAGCAGCTCAAGGCTCCAGCAGCTCAAGGTTCCAGAAGCACCAGCAGCTCAAGGCTCCAGCAGCTCAAGGTTCCAGCAGCTCAAGGTTCCAGCATCTCAAGATTCCAGAAGCACCAGCAGCTCAAGGTTCCAGCAGCTCAAGGTTCCAGAAGCACCAGCAGCTCAAGGCTCCAGCAGCTCAAGGTTCCAGAAGCTCAAGGCTCCAGATGCTCAAGGTTCCAGAAGCACCAGCAGCTCAAGGTTCCAGCAGCTCAAGGTTCCAGAAGCACCAGCAGCTCAAGGTTCCAGCAGCTCAAGGTTCCAGAAGCACCAGCAGCTCAAGGCTCCAGCAGCTCAAGGTTCCAGAAGCTCAAGGTTCCAGCAGCACCAGCAGCTCAAGGTTCCAGCAGCTCAAGGTTACAGCAGCTCAAGGCTCCAGAAGCTAGAGGTTCCAGAAGCTCAAGGTTCCAGCAGCTCAAGGTTCCAGCAGCTCAAGGCTCCAGATGCTCAAAGTTCCACCAGCTCAAGGTTCCAGCAGCTCAAGGTTCCAGAAGCACCAGCAGCTCAAGGCTCCAGCAGCTCAAGGTTCAAGCAGCTCAAGGTTCCAGAAGCAACAGCAGCTCAATGTTCCAGCAGCTCAAGGTTCCAGAAGCTCAAGGTTCCAGCAGTTCAAGGCTCCAGCAGCTCAAGGTTCCAGCAGCTCAAGGTTCAAGAAGCACCAGCAGCTCAAGGTTCCCGCAGCTCAAGGTTCCAGAAGCACCAGCAGCTCAAGGCTGCAGCAGCTCAAGGTTCCAGCAGCTCAAGGTTCCAGAAGCACCAGCAGCTCAAGGCTCCAGCAGCTCAAGGTTCCAGAAGCACCAGCAGCTCAAGGCTCCAGCAGCTCAAGGTTCCAGAAGCTCAAGGCTCCAGATGCTCAAGGTTCCAGAAGCACCAGCAGCTCAAGGTTCCAGCAGCTCAAGGTTCCAGCAGCTCAATGTTCCAGCAGCTCAAGGCTCCAGAAGCTAGAGGTTCCAGAAGCTCAAGGTTCCAGCAGCTCAAGGCTCCAGCAGCTCAAGGTTCCAGAAGCTCAAAGTTCCAGCAGCTCAAGGTTCCAGCAGCTCAAGGTTCCAGCAGCTCAAGGTTCCAGAAGCACCAGCAGCTCAAGGCTCCAGCAGCTCAAGGTTCCAGAAGCTCAAGGCTCCAGATGCTCAAGGTTCCAGAAGCACCAGCAGCTCAAGGTTCCAGCAGCTCAAGGTTCCAGCAGCTCAAAGTTCCAGAAGCACCAGCAGCTCAAGGTTCCAGCAGTTCAAGGTTCCAGAAGCACCAGCAGCTCAAGGTTCCAGCAGCTCAAGGTTCCAGCAGCTCAAGGCTCCAGCAGCTCAAGGTTCCAGAAGCACCAGCAGCTCAGGGCTCCAGCAGCTCAAGGTTCCAGCAGCTCAAGGTTCCAGCATCTCAAGGTTCCAGAAGCACCAGCAGCTCAAGGTTCCAGCAGCTCAAGGTTCCAGAAGCACCAGCAGCTCAAGGCTCCAGCAGCTCAAGGTTCCAGAAGCTCAAGGCTCCAGATGCTCAAGGTTCCAGAAGCACCAGCAGCTCAAGGTTCCAGCAGCTCAAGGTTCCAGCAGCTCAAGGTTCCGAAAGCACCAGCAGCTCAAGGTTCCAGCAGCTCAAGGTTCCAGCAGCTCAAGGTTCCAGAAGCACCAGCAGCTCGAGGCTCCAGCAGCTCAAGGTTCCAGAAGCTCAAGGCTCCAGATGCTCAAGGCTCCAGAAGCTCAAGGCTCCAGATGCTCAAGGTTCCAGAAGCACCAGCAGCTCAAGGTTCCAGCAGCTCAAGGTTCCAGAAGCACCAGCAGCTCAAGGTTCCATTAGCTCAAGGTTCCAGCAGCTCAAGGTTCCAGAAGCACCAGCAGCTCAAGGTTCCAGCAGCTCAAGGTTCCAGCAGCTCAAGGTTCCAGAAGCACCAGCAGCTCAAGGTTCCAGCAGCTCAAGGTTCCAGAAGCACCAGCAGCTCAAGGTTCCAGCAGCTCAAGGTTCCAGCAGCTCAAGGTTCCAGAAGCTCAAGGCTCCAGCAGCTGAAGGTTCCAGAAGCTCAAGGCTTCAACAGCTCAAGGTTCCAGAAGCTCAAGGCTCCAGCAGCTCAAGGTTCCAGAAGCTCAAGGTTCCAGAAGCTCCAGCAGCTCAAAGCTCCAGCAGCTCAAGGTTCCAGCAGCTCAAGGTTTCAGCAGCTCAAGGTTCCAGCAGCTCAAGGTTCCAGCAGCTCAAGGTTCCAGCAGCTCAAGGTTCCAGAAGCACCAGCAGCTCAAGGTTCCAGAAGCTCAAGGTTCCAGCAGTTCAAGGATCCAGCAGCTCAAGGTTCCAGCAGCTCAAGGTTCAAGAAGCACCAGCAGCTCAAGGTTCCAGCAGCTCAAGGTTCCAGAAGCACCAGCTGCTCAAGGCTGCAGCAGCTCAAGGTTCCAGCAGCTCAAGGTTCCAGAAGCACCAGCAGCTCAAGGCTCCAGCAGCTCAAGGTTCCAGAAGCTCAAGGCTCCAGATGCTCAAGGTTCCAGAAGCACCAGCAGCTCAAGGTTCCAGCAGCTCAAGGTTCCAGCAGCTCAATGTTCCAGCAGCTCAAGGTTACAGCAGCTCAAGGCTCCAGAAGCTAGAGGTTCCAGAAGCTCAAGGTTCCAGCAGCTCAAGGTTCCAGAAGCACCAGCAGCTCAAGGCTCCAGCAGCTCAAGGTTCCAGAAGCTCAAAGTTCCAGCAGCTCAAGGTTCCAGCAGCTCAAGGTTCCAGCAGCTCAAGGTTCCAGAAGCTCAAGGCTCCAGATGCTCAAGGTTCCAGAAGCACCAGCAGCTCAAGGTTCGAGCAGCTCAAGGTTCCAGCAGCTCAAAGTTCCAGAAGCACCAGCAGCTCAAGGTTCCAGCAGTTCAAGGTTCCAGAAGCACCAGCAGCTCAAGGTTCCAGCAGCTCAAGGTTCCAGCAGCTCAAGGCTCCAGCAGCTCAAGGTTCCAGAAGCACCAGCAGCTCAAGGCTCCAGCAGCTCAAGGTTCCAGCAGCTCAAGGTTCCAGCATCTCAAGGTTCCAGAAGCACCAGCAGCTCAAGGTTCCAGCAGCTCAAGGTTCCAGAAGCACCAGCAGCTCAAGGCTCCAGCAGCTCAAGGTTCCAGAAGCTCAAGGCTCCAGATGCTCAAGGTTCCAGAAGCACCAGCAGCTCAAGGTTCCAGCAGCTCAAGGTTCCAGCAGCTCAAGGTTCCGAAAGCACCAGCAGCTCAAGGTTCCAGCAGCTCAAGGTTCCAGCAGCTCAAGGTTCCAGAAGCACCAGCAGCTCAAGGCTCCAGCAGCTCAAGGTTCCAGAAGCTCAAGGCTCCAGATGCTCAAGGCTCCAGAAGCTCAAGGCTCCAGATGCTCAAGGTTCCAGAAGCACCAGCAGCTCAAGGTTCCAGCAGCTCAAGGTTCCAGAAGCACCAGCAGCTCAAGGTTCCATTAGCTCAAGGTTCCAGCAGCTCAAGGTTCCAGAAGCACCAGCAGCTCAAGGTTCCAGCAGCTCAAGGTTCCAGCAGCTCAAGGTTCCAGAAGCACCAGCAGCTCAAGGTTCCAGCAGCTCAAGGTTCCAGAAGCACCAGCAGCTCAAGGTTCCAGCAGCTCAAGGTTCCAGAAGCTCAAGGCTCCAGCAGCTGAAGGTTCCAGAAGCTCAAGGCTTCAACAGCTCAAGGTTCCAGAAGCTCAAGGCTCCAGCAGCTCAAGGTTCCAGAAGCTCAAGGTTCCAGAAGCTCCAGCAGCTCAAAGCTCCAGCAGCTCAAGGTTCCA
>CM060078.1:584292-755500 GCA_030533445.1 Cyprinodon diabolis
ACCAAAGCCTTTTATAAACCAGAGCCCGTAATAAACCAGAGCCCTTTATAAAGGAGAGCTCTTTATTAACCAGAGCCATATATAAACCAGAGCCCGTTATAAACCAGAGTTCTTTATAAACAAGAGCTCTTTATTAACCAGATCTCTTTATAAACCAGAGCCCGTTATAAACCAGAACCCTTTATAAACCAGAGCTTTTTATAAACCAAAGCCTTTTATAAACCAGAGCCGTTATAAACCAGAGCCCTTTATAAACCAGGTCCTGTTATAAATCAGAGCGCTTTATAAACCAGACCCCTTTATAAACCAAACACCTTTATGAACTAGAGCCCGTTATAAACCAGAGCCCTTTATAAAGAAGAGCTCTTTATAAACCACAACCCTTTATAAAACAGAGCCCGTTATGAACCAGAGCCTGTTATAAACCAAACCGGAGCCCTTTATAAACGAGAGCTCTTTATTAACCAGAGCCCTTTTTAAACCAGAGCCCGTTATAAACCGGAGCCCTTTAAAATCCAAAGCCCCTTTTAGAAACCAAAGCACTTTATATACCAGTGCCTGTTATAAACCAAAGCCCTTTATAAACCAAAGCCAATTATAAACAGGATCCCGTTATTAACCAGAGCCCTATATAAACCAAACCCGGTTATAAACCAGAGCTTGTTATAAACCAGAGCCCTTTATAAACCAAAGCCCATTATGAACCAGAGCCCGTTATAAACCAGAGCCCATTATGGACCAGAACCCTTTATAAACCAGAGCCCTTTATAAACCAAAGCCCTTTAAAAACCAAAGCCCTTTATAAACCAATGCCAGTTATAAAACAGAGCTTGTTATAAACCAGAATCATTCATAAACTAAAGCCGGTTATAATCCAGAGCCCATTATAAACCAAAGCCAGTTATAAACCAGAGCCTGATACAAACCAGAGCCCGTTACAAACCAAAGCCCTTTTATAAACCAGAACCCTTTATAAACCACAGCCTGTTATAGAGCAGAGCCCTTTATAAAGGAGAGCTCTTTATTAACCAGAGCCCTATATAAACCAGAGTTCTTTATAAACCAGAGCTCTTTATTAACCAGATCCCTTTATAAACCAGAGCCCGTTATAAACCAGAACCCTTTATAAACCAGAGCTTTTTATAAACGAAAGCCTTTTATAAACCAGAGCCGTTATAAACCAGAGCCCTTTATAAACCAGGTCCTGTTATTAACCACAGCGCTTTATAAACCAGACCCCTTTATAAACCAAACACCTTTATGACCAGGAGCCCCTAATAAACCAGAGCCCTTTATAAACAAGAGCTCTTTATAAACCAAAACCCTTTATAAAACAGAGCCCGTTATAAACCAGAGACTGTTATAATCCAAACCGGAGCCCTTTATAAACGATAGCTCTTTATTAACCAGAGCCCTTTTTAAACCAGAGCCCGTTATATACCAGAGCCCTTTATAAACGAGAGCTCTTTATTAACCAGAGCCCTTTACAAACCAGAGTATGTTATAAACCAGATCTCTTTATAAACCAAAGCCCTTTACAAACCAGAGCCCATTATAAACCGGAGCCCATTATGAACCAGAACCCTTTATAAACCAGAGCCCTCTATAAACCAAAGCCCTTTAAAATCCAAAGCCCCTTTTAGAAACCAAAGCACTTTATATACCAGTGCCTGTTATTAACCAGAGCCCTATATAAACCAAAGCCGGTTATAAACCAGAGCTTGTTATAAACCAGAGCCCTTTATAAACCAAAGCCCGTTATGAACCAGAGCCCGTTACAAAACCAAATACCGTTATGAACCTTTTATGAACCAAAACCAGTTATAAACCAGATCCCATTATAAACCAGAGCCCTTTTTAAACCAAAGCCGGTTATAAACCAGAGCCTGTTATAAACCAGAGCCCGTTATAAACCAGAGCCCTTTAAAAACCAGAGCCGGTTATAAACAAGAGCCCATTATAAACCAGAGCTTTTTATAAACCAAAGCCTTTTATAAACCAGAGCCGTTATAAACCAGAGCCCTTTAGAAACCAAAGCCGTTAAGATACCAAACCCCTTTATAAACCAGAGCCTGTTATAAGCCAGAGCCGGTTATAAACCAGAGCTGGTTACAAACTGGAGCCCTTTATGAACCAGAGCCCATTAAAAATGAGAGCCTTTTAGAAACCAGAGTATGTTATAAACCAGAGCTCTTTATAAACCAAAGCCCTTTACAAACCAGAGCCCGTTATAAACCAGAGCCCATTATGAACCAGAACCCTTTATAAACCAGAGCCCTCTATAAACCAAAGCCCTTTAAAATCCACAGCCCTTTAGAAACCAAAGCCCTTTATATACCAGTGCCTGTTATAAACCAAAGCCCTTTATAAACCAAAGCCGGTTATAAACCAGATCCCGTTATAAACCAGAGCCCTTTATAAACCAAAGCCGATAATAAACCAGGGCTTGTTATAAACCAGAGCCCTTTATAAACCAAAGCCCGTTATGAACCAGAGCCCGTTACAAAACCAAATACCGTTATGAACCAGAGCCCGTTACAAAACCAAGGCCCTTTATAAACCAGAACACTTTATAAACCAGAGCCCGTTATAAACCAGAGCCCTTTAAAAACCAGAGCCGGTTATAAACCAGAGCCCATTATAAACCAGAGCTTTTTATAAACCAAAGCCTTTTATAAACCAGAGCCGTTATAAACCAGAGCCCTTTAGAAACCAAAGTCGCTAAGATACCAAACCCCTTTATGAACCAGAGCCGGTTATAAGCCAGAGCTGGTTACAAACTGGAGCCCTTTATGAACCAGATCCCATTAAAAACGAGAGCCCTTTATAAACCAGAGCCCATTATGGACCAGAACCCTTTATAAACCAGAGCCCTTTATAAACCAAAGCCCTTTAAAAACCAAAGCCCTTTATAAACCATTGCCAGTTATACACCAGAGCTTGTTATAAACCAGAACCATTTATAAACTAAAGCCGGTTATAAACCAGAGCCCATTATAAACCAAAGCCGGTTATAAACCAGAGCCTGTTACAAACCAGAGCCCGTTATAAACCAAAGCCCTTCTATAAACCAGAACCCTTTATAAACCAGAGCCTTTTATAGACCGGAGCCCTGTAAAAACCAGAGCAATTTATAAAACAGAGCCCATTATAAACCAGAACCCTTTATAAACCGGGCTTTTTATAAACCAAAGCCTTTTATAAACCAGAGGTTGTAATAAACCAGATCCCTTTATAAACGAGAGCTCTTTATTAACCAGAGCCCTATATAAACCAGAGCCCGTAATAAACCAGAGATCTTTATAAACCAGAGCTTTTTATAAAGCAAAGCCTTTTTTAAACCAGAGCCGTTATAAACCAGAGCCCTTTATAAACCAGAGCCTGTTATAAACCAGAGCGCTTTATAAACCAGACCCCTTTATAAACCAAACACCTTTATGAACTAGAGCCCATAATAAACCAGAGCCCCTTATAAACGAGAGCTCTTTATTAACCAGAGCCCTATATAAACCAGAGCCCGTTATAAACCAGAGTTCTTTATAAACCAGAGCTCTTTATTAACCAGATCCCTTTTTAAACCAGTGACCGTTAAAAACCAGAACCTTTATAAACCAGAGCTTTTTATAAACCAAAGCCTTTTATAAACAAGAGCCCGTTACAAACCAAAGCCCATTTATAAACCAGAACCCTTTATAAACCAGAGCCTTTTATAGACCAGAGCCCTGTAAAAACCAGAGCACGTTATAAACCAGAGCCCATTATAAACCAGAACCCTTTATAAACCGGAGCTTTTCATAAACCAAAGCCTTTTATAAACCAGAGTTCTTTATAAACCAGAGCCGGTTATAAACCAGAGCTGGTTATAAACTGGAGCCCTTTATGAACCAGAGCCCGTTAAAAAAACCAAAGCCCGTTATGAACCAGAGCCCGTTACAAAACCAAAGCCCTTTAGAAACCAAAGCCCTTTATATAATAGTGCCTGTTATAAACCAGAGCCCTTTAAAAACACGAGCCGGTTATAAACCAGAGCTGTTAAAAACCAGAGACCTTTAGAAACCAAAGCCTTTAAGATACCAAACCCCTTTATAAACCAGAGCCTGTTATAAACCAGAGCGCCTTATAAACCAGACCCCTTTATAAACCAAACACCTTTGTGAACTAGAGCCCGTAATAAACCAGAGCCCTTTATAAACAAGAGCTCTTTATAAACCAAAACCCTTTGTAAACCAGAGCCCGTAATAAACCAGAGCCTGTTATAAACCAGAGCACTTTATAAACCAGAGCCTGTTATAAACCAGAGCCCCTTATAATCTAGAACCCTTTATAAACCAAAGCTCTTTATAAACCAAAAAACTTTAAAAACCGGAGCCCGTTATAAACCACAGCCTGCTATAAACCAGAGCACTTTATAAACCAAAGCCGGTTATAAACCAGAGCCTGTTACAAACCAGAGCCCGTTACAAACCAAAGCCCTTCTATAAACCAGAACCCTTTATAAACCAGAGCCTTTTACAGACCGGAGCCCTGTAAAAACCAGAGCAATTTATAAAACAGAGCCCATTATAAACCAGAACCCTTTATAAACCGGGCTTTTTATAAACCAAAGCCTTTTATAAACCAGAGGTTGTAATAAACCAGATCCCTTTATAAACGAGAGCTCTTTATTAACCAGAGCCCTATATAAACCAGAGCCCGTAATAAACCAGAGTTCTTTATAAACCAGAGCTTTTTATAAAGCAAAGCCTTTTTTAAACCAGAGCCGTTATAAACCAGAGCCCTTTATAAACCAGAGCCTGTTATAAACCAGAGCGCTTTATAAACCAGACCCCTTTATAAAACAAACACCTTTGTGAACTAGAGCCCGTAATAAACCAGAGCCCTTTATAAACAAGAGCTCTTTATAAACCAAAACCCTTTATAAACCAGAGCCCGTAATAAACCAGAGCCTGTTATAAACCAGAGCACTTTATAAACCAGAGCCTGTTATAAACCAGAGCCCGTTATAAACCAGAGCCTGTTATAAACCAGAGCCCGTTATAAACCAGAGCCCTTTATAAACGACAGCTCTTTATTAACCAGAGCCCTTTATAAACCAGAGTACGTTATAAACCAGAGCACTTTACAAACCAGAGCCTGTTATAATCCATAGCCCGTTATAAACCAGAGCCTGTTATAAACCAGAGCCCGTTATAAACCAGAGCCCTTTATAAACGACAGCTCTTTATTAACCAGAGCCCTTTATAAACCAGAGTACGTTATAAACCAGAGCTCTTTATAAACCAAAGCCCTTTACAAACCAGAGCCCGTTATAAACCAGAGCCCATTATGGACCAGAACCCTTTATAAACCAGAGCCCTTTATAAACCAAAGCCCTTTAAAAACCAGAGCCCTTTATAAACCAAAGCCCGTTATGAACCAGAGCCCATTACAAAACCAAAGCCCGTTATGAACCAGAGCCCGTTACAAAACCAAGCCCCTTTATAAACCAGAACCCTTTATAACCAGAGCCCGTTTTAAACCAGAGCCCTTTAAAAACCAGAGCCGGTTATAAACCACAGCCTGCTATAAACCAGAGCACTTTATAAACCAAAGCCGGTTATAAACCAGAGCCTGTTACAAACCAGAGCCCGTTACAAACCAAAGCCCTTCTATAAACCAGAACCCTTTATAAACCAGAGCCTTTTACAGACCGGAGCCCTGTAAAAACCAGAGCAATTTATAAAACAGAGCCCATTATAAACCAGAACCCTTTATAAACTGGGCTTTTTATAAACCAAAGCCTTTTATAAACCAGAGGTTGTAATAAACCAGATCCCTTTATAAACGAGAGCTCTTTATTAACCAGAGCCCTATATAAACCAGAGCCCGTAATAAACCAGAGTTCTTTATAAACCAGAGCTTTTTATAAAGCAAAGCCTTTTTTAAACCAGAGCCGTTATAAACCAGAGCCCTTTATAAACCAGAGCCTGTTATAAACCAGAGCCTGTTACAAACCAGAGCCCGTTACAAACCAAAGCCCTTCTATAAACCAGAACCCTTTATAAACCAGAGCCTTTTACAGACCGGAGCCCTGTAAAAACCAGAGCAATTTATAAAACAGAGCCCATTATAAACCAGAACCCTTTATAAACCGGGCTTTTTATAAACCAAAGCCTTTTATAAACCAGAGGTTGTAATAAACCAGATCCCTTTATAAACGAGAGCTCTTTATTAACCAGAGCCCTATATAAACCAGAGCCCGTAATAAACCAGAGTTCTTTATAAACCAGAGCTTTTTATAAAGCAAAGCCTTTTTTAAACCAGAGCCGTTATAAACCAGAGCCCTTTATAAACCAGAGCCTGTTATAAACCAGAGCGCTTTATAAACCAGACCCCTTTATAAAACAAACACCTTTGTGAACTAGAGCCCGTAATAAACCAGAGCCCTTTATAAACAAGAGCTCTTTATAAACCAAAACCCTTTATAAACCAGAGCCCGTAATAAACCAGAGCCTGTTATAAACCAGAGCACTTTATAAACCAGAGCCTGTTATAAACCAGAGCCCGTTATAAACCAGAGCCTGTTATAAACCAGAGCCCGTTATAAACCAGAGCACTTTACAAACAGAGCCTGTTATAATCCATAGCCCGTTATAAACCAGAGCCTGTTATAAACCAGAGCCCGTTATAAACCAGAGCCCTTTATAAACGACAGCTCTTTATTAACCAGAGCCCTTTATAAACCAGAGTACGTTATAAACCAGAGCTCTTTATAAACCAAAGCCCTTTACAAACCAGAGCCCGTTATAAACCAGAGCCCATTATGGACCAGAACCCTTTATAAACCAGAGCCCTTTATAAACCAAAGCCCTTTAAAAACCAGAGCCCTTTATAAACCAAAGCCCGTTATGAACCAGAGCCCATTACAAAACCAAAGCCCGTTATGAACCAGAGCCCGTTACAAAACCAAGCCCCTTTATAAACCAGAACCCTTTATAACCAGAGCCCGTTTTAAACCAGAGCCCTTTAAAAACCAGAGCCGGTTATAAACCAGAGCCCTTTATAAACCAAACACCTTTATGAACTAGAGCCCGTAATAAACCAGAGCGCTTTATAAACAAGAGCTCTTTATAAACCAAAACCCTTTATAAACCAGAGCCCGTTATAAACTAGAGCCTGTTATAAACAAGAGCACTTTATAAACCAGAGCCTGTTATAAACCAGAGCCCTTTATAAACCGGAGCCTTTATAAACGAGAGCTCTTTATTAACCAGATCCCTTTTTAAACCAGTGACCGTTAAAAACCAGAACCCTTTATAAACCAGAGCTTTTTATAAACCAAAGCCTTTTATAAACCAGAGGCCTTTACAAACCAAAGCCCTTTTATAAACCAGAACCCTTTATAAACCAGAGCCTTTTATAGACCAGAGCCCTGTAAAAACCAGAGCACGTTATAAATCAGAGCCCATTATAAACCAGAACCCTTTATAAACCGGAGCTTTTTATAAACCAAAGCCTTTTATAAACTAGAGGTTGTAACAAACCAGATCCCTTTATAAACGAGAGCTCTTTATTAACCAGAGCCCTATATAAACCAGAGCCCGTTATAAACCAGAGTTCTTTATAAACCAGAGCTCTTTATTAAGCAGATCACTTTATAAACCAGAGCCCGTTATAAACCAGAACCCTTTATAAACCAGAGCCCTTTATGAACCAGAGCCCATTAAAAACGAGAGCCCGTTATGAACCAGAGCCCGTTACAAAACCAAAGCCTGTTATAAACCAGAGCCCGTTACAAAACCAAAGCCCTTTAGAAACCAAAGCTCTTTATATAATAGTGCCTGTTATAAACCAGAGCCGTTAAAAACCAGAGACCTTTAGAAACCAAAGCCTTTAAGATACCAAACCCCTTTATGAACCAGGGCCTCTTATAAACCAGAGCGCTTTATAAACCAGACCCCTTTATAAACCAAACACCTTTATGAACTAGAGCCCGTAATAAACCAGAGCCCTTTATAAACAAGAGCTCTTTATAAACCAAAACCCTTTATAAAAAAGAGCCCGTTATAAACCAGAGCCTGTTATAAACCAGAGCACTTTATAAACCAGAGCCTGTTATAAACCAGAGCCCTTTATAAACCAGAGCCTGTTATAATCTAGAACCCTTTATAAACCAAAGCTCTTTATAAACCAAAAAACTTTAAAAACCGGAGCCCGTTATAAACCAGAGCCTGCTATAAACCAGAACACTTTATAAACCAGAGCCCGTTATAAACCAGAGCCCTTTAAAAACCAGAGCCGGTTATAAACCAGAGCCCATTATAAACCAGAGCCCTTTATAAACCAAAGCCCTTTAAAAACCAAACACCTTTATGAACTAGAGCCCGTATTAAACCAGAGCCCTTTATAATCAAGAGCTCTTTATAAACCAAAATCCTTTATAAACCAGAGCCCGTTATAAACTAGAGCCTGTTATAAACAAGAGCACTTTATAAACCAGAGCCTGTTATAAACCAGAGCCCTTTATAAACAGGAGCCCTTATAAACGAGAGCTCCTTATTAACCAGAGCCCTTTATAAACCAGAGCCCGTTATATACCAGAGCCCTTTATAAACGAGAGCTCTTTATAAACCAAAGCCCTTTCCAAACCAGAGCCCGTTATAAACCAGAGCTCATTATGAACCAGAACCATTTATAAACCAGAGCCCTGTATAAACCAGGGCTTGTTATAAACCAGAGCCCTTTATAAACCAAAGCCCGTTATGAACCAGAGCCCGTTACAGAACCAAAGCCCGTAATGAACCAGAGCCCATTACAAAACCAAAGCCCTTTATAAACCAGAACCCTTTAAAAACCAGACCCGGTTATAGACCAGAGCCCATTATAAACCAGAGCTTTTTTATAAACCAAAGCCTTTTATAAACCAGAGCCGTTATAAACAAGGGCCCTTTAGAAACCAAAGCCGATAAGATACCAAACCCCTTTATAAACCAAAGCCTGTTATAAACCAGAGCCGGTTATAAAAAAGAGCCCTTTATGAACCAGAGCCCATTAAAAACGAGAGCCCTTTATAAACCAGAGCCCGTTATAATCTAGAACCCTTTATAAACCAGAGCTCTTTATAAACCAAAAAACTTTATAAACCGGAGCCCGTTATAAACCAGAGCCTGCTATAAACCAGAACACTTTATAAACCAGAGCCCGTTATAAACCAGACCCCTTTATAAACCAGAGCCGGTTATAAGCCAGAGCTGGTTAAAAAACTGGAGCCCTTTATGAACCAGATCCCATTAAAAAGAGAGCCCTTTATAAACCAGAGCCCATTATGGACCAGAACCCTTTATAAACCAGAGCCCTTTATAAACCAAAGCCCTTTAAAAACCAAAGCCCTTTATAAACCATTGCCAGTTATACACCAGAGCCTGTTATAAACCAGAACCATTTATAAACTAAAGCCGGTTATAAACCAGAGCCCATTATAAACCAAAGCCGGTTATAAACCAGAGCCTGTTACAAACCAGAGCCCGTTACAAACCAAAGCCCTTCTATAAACCAGAACCCTTTATAAACCAGAGCCTTTTATAGACCGGAGCCCTGTAAAAACCAGAGCAATTTATAAAACAGAGCCCATTATAAACCAGAACCCTTTATAAACCGGAGCTTTTTATAAACCAAAGCCTTTTATAAACCAGAGGTTGTAATAAACCAGATCCCTTTATAAACGAGAGCTATTTATTAACCAGAGCCCTATATAAACCAGAGCCCGTAATAAACCAGAGTTCTTTATAAACCAGAGCTTTTTATAAACCAAAGCCTTTTATAAACCAGAGCCATTATAAACCAGAGCCCTTTATAAACCAGAGCCTGTTATAAACCAGAGCGCTTTATAAACCAGAGCCTTTTATAGACCAGAGCCCTGTAAAAACCAGAGCACGTTATAAACCAGAGCCCATTATAAACCAGAACCCTTTATAAACCGGAGCTTTTCATAAACCAAAGCCTTTTATAAACCAGAGTTCTTTATAAACCAGAGCTCTTTATTAACCAGATAGCTTTATAAACCAGAGCCCGTTATAAACCAGAACCCTTTATAAACCAGAGCCTGTTATAAACCAGAGCCGGTTATAAACCAGAGCCCGTTATAAACTGGAGCCCTTTATGAACCAGAGCCCGTTACAAAACCAAAGCCCGTTATGAACCAGAGCCCGTTACAAAACCAAAGCCCTTTAGAAACCAAAGCCCTTTATATAATAGTGCCTGTTATAAACCAGAGCCCTTTAAAAACACGAGCCGGTTATAAACCAGAGCCGTTAAAAACCAGAGACCTTTAGAAACCAAAGCCTTTAAGATACCAAACCCCTTTATAAATCAGAGCCTGTTATAAACCAGAGCCCGTTATAATCTAGAACCCTTTATAAACCAAAGCTCTTTATAAACCAAAAAACTTTAAAAACCGGAGCCCGTTATAAACCACAGCCTGCTATATACCAGAGCACTTCATAAACAAGAGCCTGTTATAATCCATAGCCCGTTATAAACCAGAGCCTGTTATAAACCAGAGCCCGTTATAAACCAGAGCCCTTTATAAACGACAGCTCTTTATTAACCAGAGCCCTTTATAAACCAGAGTACGTTATAAACCAGAGCTCTTTATAAACCAAAGCCCTTTACAAACCAGAGCCCGTTATAAACCAGAGCCCATTATGGACCAGAATCCTTTATAAACCAGAGCCCTTTATAAACCAAAGCCCTTTAAAAACCAGAGCCCTTTGTAAACCAAAGCCTGTTATGAACCAGAGCCCATTACAAAACCAAAGCCCGTTATGAACCAGAGCCCGTTACAAAACCAAGGCCCTTTATAAACCAGAACCCTTTATAACCAGAGCCCGTTTTAAACCAGAGCCCTTTAAAAACCAGAGCCGGTTATAAACCAGAGCCCTTTATAAACCAAACACCTTTATGAACTAGAGCCCGTAATAAACCAGAGCACTTTATAAACAAGAGCTCTTTATAAACCAAAACCCTTTATAAACCAGAGCCCGTTATAAACTAGAGCCTGTTATAAACAAGAGCACTTTATAAACCAGAGCCTGTTATAAACCAGAGCCCTTTATAAACCGGAGCCTTTATAAACGAGAGCTCTTTATTAACCAGATCCCTTTTTAAACCAGTGACCGTTAAAAACCAGAACCCTTTATAAACCAGAGCTTTTTATAAACCAAAGCCTTTTATAAACCAGAGGCCTTTACAAACCAAAGCCCTTTTATAAACCAGGACCCTTTATAAACCAGAGCCTTTTATAGACCAGAGCCCTGTAAAAACCAGAGCACGTTATAAATCAGAGCCCATTATAAACCAGAACCCTTTATAAACCGGAGCTTTTTATAAACCAAAGCCTTTTATAAACTAGAGGTTGTAACAAACCAGATCCCTTTATAAACGAGAGCTCTTTATTAACCAGAGCCCTATATAAACCAGAGCCCGTTATAAACCAGAGTTCTTTATAAACCAGAGCTCTTTATTAAGCAGATCACTTTATAAACCAGAGCCCGTTATAAACCAGAACCCTTTATAAACCAGAGCCCTTTATGAACCAGAGCCCATTAAAAACGAGAGCCCGTTATGAACCAGAGCCCGTTACAAAACCAAAGCCTGTTATGAACCAGAGCCCGTTACAAAACCAAAGCCCTTTAGAAACCAAAGCCCTTTATATAATAGTGCCTGTTATAAACCAGAGCCGTTAAAAACCAAAGACCTTTAGAAACCAAAGCCTTTAAGATACCAAACCCCTTTATGAACCAGAGCCAGTTATAAACCAGAGCGCTTTATAAACCAGACCCCTTTATAAACCAAACACCTTTATGAACTAGAGCCCGTAATAAACCAGAGCCCTTTATAAACAAGAGCTATTTATAAACCAAAACCCTTTATAAAAAAGAGCCCGTTATAAACCAGAGCCTGTTATAAACCAGAGCACTTTATAAACCAGAGCCTGTTATAAACCAGAGCCCTTTATAAACCAGAGCCTGTTATAAACGAGAGCACTTTATAAACCAGAGCCCGTTATAAACCAGAGCCTTTTATAAACCAGAGCCCGTTATAAACCAGAGCCGGTTATAAACCAGAGCCCGTTATAAACTGGAGCCCTTTATGAACCAGAGCCCGTTACAAAACCAAAGCCCGTTATGAACCAGAGCCCGTTACAAAACCAAAGCCCTTTAGAAACCAAAGCCCTTTATATAATAGTGCCTGTTATAAACCAGAGCCCTTTAAAAACACGAGCCGGTTATAAACCAGAGCCGTTAAAAACCAGAGACCTTTAGAAACCAAAGCCTTTAAGATACCAAACCCCTTTATAAATCAGAGCCTGTTATAAACCAGAGCCCGTTATAATCTAGAACCCTTTATAAACCAAAGCTCTTTATAAACCAAAAAACTTTAAAAACCGGAGCCCGTTATAAACCACAGCCTGCTATATACCAGAGCACTTCATAAACAAGAGCCTGTTATAATCCATAGCCCGTTATAAACCAGAGCCTGTTATAAACCAGAGCCCGTTATAAACCAGAGCCCTTTATAAACGACAGCTCTTTATTAACCAGAGCCCTTTATAAACCAGAGTACGTTATAAACCAGAGCTCTTTATAAACCAAAGCCCTTTACAAACCAGAGCCCGTTATAAACCAGAGCCCATTATGGACCAGAATCCTTTATAAACCAGAGCCCTTTATAAACCAAAGCCCTTTAAAAACCAGAGCCCTTTGTAAACCAAAGCCTGTTATGAACCAGAGCCCATTACAAAACCAAAGCCCGTTATGAACCAGAGCCCGTTACAAAACCAAGGCCCTTTATAAACCAGAACCCTTTATAACCAGAGCCCGTTTTAAACCAGAGCCCTTTAAAAACCAGAGCCGGTTATAAACCAGAGCCCTTTATAAACCAAACACCTTTATGAACTAGAGCCCGTAATAAACCAGAGCACTTTATAAACAAGAGCTCTTTATAAACCAAAACCCTTTATAAACCAGAGCCCGTTATAAACTAGAGCCTGTTATAAACAAGAGCACTTTATAAACCGGAGCCTGTTATAAACGAGAGCTCTTTATTAACCAGATCCCTTTTTAAACCAGTGACCGTTAAAAACCAGAACCCTTTATAAACCAGAGCTTTTTATAAACCAAAGCCTTTTATAAACCAGAGGCCTTTACAAACCAAAGCCCTTTTATAAACCAGGACCCTTTATAAACCAGAGCCTTTTATAGACCAGAGCCCTGTAAAAACCAGAGCACGTTATAAATCAGAGCCCATTATAAACCAGAACCCTTTATAAACCGGAGCTTTTTATAAACCAAAGCCTTTTATAAACTAGAGGTTGTAACAAACCAGATCCCTTTATAAACGAGAGCTCTTTATTAACCAGAGCCCTATATAAACCAGAGCCCGTTATAAACCAGAGTTCTTTATAAACCAGAGCTCTTTATTAAGCAGATCACTTTATAAACCAGAGCCCGTTATAAACCAGAACCCTTTATAAACCAGAGCCCTTTATGAACCAGAGCCCATTAAAAACGAGAGCCCGTTATGAACCAGAGCCCGTTACAAAACCAAAGCCTGTTATGAACCAGAGCCCGTTACAAAACCAAAGCCCTTTAGAAACCAAAGCCCTTTATATAATAGTGCCTGTTATAAACCAGAGCCGTTAAAAACCAAAGACCTTTAGAAACCAAAGCCTTTAAGATACCAAACCCCTTTATGAACCAGAGCCAGTTATAAACCAGAGCGCTTTATAAACCAGACCCCTTTATAAACCAAACACCTTTATGAACTAGAGCCCGTAATAAACCAGAGCCCTTTATAAACAAGAGCTATTTATGAACCAAAACCCTTTATAAAAAAGAGCCCGTTATAAACCAGAGCCTGTTATAAACCAGAGCACTTTATAAACCAGAGCCTGTTATAAACCAGAGCCCTTTATAAACCAGAGCCTGTTATAAACGAGAGCACTTTATAAACCAGAGCCCGTTATAAACCAGAGCCTTTTATAAACCAGAGCCCGTTATAAACCAGAGCCCTTTATAAACGAGAGCTCTTTATTAACCAGAGCCCTTTATAAACCAGAATACGTTATAAACCAGAGCTCTTTATAAACCAAAGCCCTTTACAAACCAGAGCCCGTTATAAACCAGAGCCCATTATGGACCAGAATCCTTTATAAACCAGAGCCCTTTATAAACCAAAGCCCTTTAAAAACCAAACACCTTTATGAACTAGAGCCCGTTATAAACCAGAGCCCTTTATAAACAAAAGCTCTTTATAAACCAAAATCCTTTATAAACCAGAGCCCGTTATAAACTAGAGCCTGTTATAAACAAGAGCACTTTATAAACCAGAGCCTGTTATAAACCAGAGCCCTTTATAAACCGGAGCCCTTATAAACGAGAGCTCTTTATTAACCAGAGCCCTTTATAAACCAGAGCCCGTTATATACCAGAGCCCTTTATAAACGAGAGCTCTTTATTAACCAGAGCCCTTTATAAACCAGAGTATGTTATAAACCAGAGCTCTTTATAAACCAAAGCCCTTTCCAAACCAGAGCCCGTTATAAACCAGAGCTCATTATGAACCAGAACCATTTATAAACCAGAGCCCTGTATAAACCAGGGCTTGTTATAAACCAGAGCCCTTTATAAACCAAAGCCCGTTATGAGCCAGAGCCCGTTACAAAACCAAAGCCCGTAATGAACCAGAGCCCATTACAAAACCAAAGCCCTTTATAAACCAGAACCCTTTAAAAACCAGACCCGGTTATAGACCAGAGCCCATTATAAACCAGAGCTTTTTTATAAACCAAAGCCTTTTATAAACCAGAGCCGTTATAAACAAGGGCCCTTTAGAAACCAAAGCCGTTAAGATACCAAACCCCTTTATAAACCAAAGCCTGTTATAAACCAGAGCCGGTTATAAAAAAGAGCCCTTTATGAACCAGAGCCCATTAAAAACGAGAGCCCTTTATAAACCAGAGCCCGTTATAATCTAGAACCCTTTATAAACCAGAGCTCTTTATAAACCAAAAAACTTTATAAACCGGAGCCCGTTATAAACCAGAGCCTGCTATAAACCAGAACACTTTATAAACCAGAGCCCGTTATAAACCAGAGCCCTTTAAAAACCAGAGCCGGTTATAAACCAGAGCCCATTTTAAACCAGAGCTTTTTATAAACCAAAGCCTTTTATAAACCAGAGCCGTTATAAACCAGAGCCCTTTAGAAACCAAAACCGCTAAGATACCAAACCCCTTTATAAACCAGAGCCGGTTATAAGCCAGAGCTGGTTACAAACTGGAGCCCTTTATGAACCAGATCCCATTAAAAACGAGAGCCCTTTATAAACCAGAGCCCATTATGGACCAGAACCCTTTATAAACCAGAGCCCTTTATAAACCAAAGCCCTTTAAAAACCAAAGCCCTTTATAAACCATTGCCAGTTATACACCAGAGCCTGTTATAAACCAGAACCATTTATAAACTAAAGCCGGTTATAAACCAGAGCCCATTATAAACCAAAGCCGGTTATAAACCAGAGTCTGTTACAAACCAGAGCCCGTTACAAACCAAAGCCCTTCTATAAACCAGAACCCTTTATAAACCAGAGCCTTTTATAGACCGGAGCCCTGTAAAAACCAGAGCAATTTATAAAACAGAGCCCATTATTAACCAGAACCCTTTATAAACCGGAGCTTTTTATAAACCAAAGCCTTTTATAAACCAGAGGTTGTAATAAACCAGATCCCTTTATAAACGAGAGCTCTTTATTAACCAGAGCCCTATATAAACCAGAGCCCGTAATAAACCAGAGTTCTTTATAAACCAGAGCTTTTTATAAACCAAAGCCTTTTATAAACCAGAGCCGTTATAAACCAGAGCCCTTTATAAACCAGAGCCTGTTATAAACCAGAGCGCTTTATAAACCAGACCCCTTTATAAACCAAACACCTTTATGAACTAGAGCCCGTAATAAACCAGAGCCCTTTATAAACGAGAGCTGTTTATTAACCAGAGCCCTATATAAACCAGAGCCCGTTATAAACCAGAGTTCTTTATAAACCAGAGCTCTTTATTAACCAGATCCCTTTTTAAACCAGTGACCGTTAAAAACCAGAACCTTTATAAATCAGAGCTTTTTATAAACCAAAGCCTTTTATAAACAAGAGCCCGTTACAAACCAAAGCCCATTTATAAACCAGAACCCTTTATAAACCAGAGCCTTTTATAGACCAGAGCCCTGTAAAAACCAGAGCACGTTATAAACCAGAGCCCATTATAAACCAGAACCCTTTATAAACCGGAGCTTTTCATAAACCAAAGCCTTTTATAAACCAGAGTTCTTTATAAACCAGAGCTCTTTATTAACCAGATCACTTTATAAACCAGAGCCCGTTATAAACCAGAAACCTTTATAAACCAGAGCCTGTTATAAACCAGAGCCGGTTATAAACCAGAGCTGGTTATAAACTGGAGCCCTTTATGAACCAGAGCCCGTTACAAAACCAAAGCCCGTTATGAACCAGAGCCCGTTACAAAACCAAAGCCCTTTAGAAACCAAAGCCCTTTATATAATAGTGCCTGTTATAAACCAGAGCCCTTTAAAAACATGAGCCGGTTATAAACCAGAGCCGTTAAAAACCAGAGACCTTTAGAAACCAAAGCCTTTAAGATACCAAACCCCTTTATAAACCAGAGCCTGTTATAAACCAGAGCGCCTTATAAACCAGACCCCTTTATAAACCAAACACCTTTGTGAACTAGAGCCCGTAATAAACCAGAGCCCTTTATAAACAAGAGCTCTTTATAAACCAAAACCCTTTATAAACCAGAGCCCATAATAAACCAGAGCCTGTTATAAACCAGAGCACTTTATAAACCAGAGCCTGTTATAAACCAGAGCCCGTTATAATCTAGAACCCTTTATAAACCAAAGCTCTTTATAAACCAAAAAACTTTAAAAACCGGAGCCCGTTATAAACCACAGCCTGCTATAAACCAGAGCACTTTATAAACCAGAGCCGGTTATAATCCATAGCCCTTTATAAACCAGAGCCTGTTATAAACCAGAGCCCGTTATAAACCAGAGCCCTTTATAAACGACAGCTCTTTATTAACCAGAGCCCTTTATAAACCAGAGTACGTTATAAACCAGAGCTCTTTATAAACCAAAGCCCTTTACAAACCAGAGCCCGTTATAAACCAGAGCCCATTATGGACCAGAATCCTTTATAAACCAGAGCCCTTTATAAACCAAAGCCCTTTAAAAACCAGAGCCCTTTATAAACCAAAGCCCGTTATGAACCAGAGCCCATTATAAAACCAAAGCCCGTTATGAACCAGAGCCCGTTACAAATCCAAGGCCCTTTATAAACCAGAACCCTTTATAACCAGAGCCCGTTTTAAACCAGAGCCCTTTAAAAACCAGAGCCGGTTATAAACCAGAGCCCTTTATAAACTAGAGGTTGTAACAAACCAGATCCCTTTATAAACGAGAGCTCTTTATTAACCAGAGCCCTATATAAACCAGAGCCCGTTATAAACCAGAGTTCTTTATAAACCAGAGCTCTTTATTAAGCAGATCACTTTATAAACCAGAGCCCGTTATAAACCAGAACCCTTTATAAACCAGAGCCCTTTATGAACCAGAGCCCATTAAAAACGAGAGCCCGTTATGAACCAGAGCCCGTTACAAAACCAAAGCCTGTTATGAACTAGAGCCCGTAATAAACCAGAGCGCTTTATAAACAAGAGCTCTTTATAAACCAAAACCCTTTATAAACCAGAGCCCGTTATAAACTAGAGCCTGTTATAAACAAGAGCACTTTATAAACCAGAGCCTGTTATAAACCAGAGCCCTTTATAAACCGGAGCCTTTATAAACGAGAGCTCTTTATTAACCAGATCCCTTTTTAAACCAGTGACCGTTAAAAACCAGAACCCTTTATAAACCAGAGCTTTTTATAAACCAAAGCCTTTTATAAACCAGAGGCCTTTACAAACCAAAGCCCTTTTATAAACCAGAACCCTTTATAAACCAGAGCCTTTTATAGACCAGAGCCCTGTAAAAACCAGAGCACGTTATAAATCAGAGCCCATTATAAACCAGAACCCTTTATAAACCGGAGCTTTTTATAAACCAAAGCCTTTTATAAACTAGAGGTTGTAACAAACCAGATCCCTTTATAAACGAGAGCTCTTTATTAACCAGAGCCCTATATAAACCAGAGCCCGTTATAAACCAGAGTTCTTTATAAACCAGAGCTCTTTATTAAGCAGATCACTTTATAAACCAGAGCCCGTTATAAACCAGAACCCTTTATAAACCAGAGCCCTTTATGAACCAGAGCCCATTAAAAACGAGAGCCCGTTATGAACCAGAGCCCGTTACAAAACCAAAGCCTGTTATGAACCAGAGCCCGTTACAAAACCAAAGCCCTTTAGAAACCAAAGCCCTTTATATAATAGTGCCTGTTATAAACCAGAGCCGTTAAAAACCAGAGACCTTTAGAAACCAAAGCCTTTAAGATACCAAACCCCTTTATGAACCAGAGCCTGTTATAAACCAGAGCGCTTTATAAACCAGACCCCTTTATAAACCAAACACCTTTATGAACTAGAGCCCGTAATAAACCAGAAACCTTTATAAACAAGAGCTATTTATAAACCAAAACCCTTTATAAAAAAGAGTCCGTTATAAACCAGAGCCTGTTATAAACCATAGCACTTTATAAACCAGAGCCTGTTATAAACCAGAGCCCTTTATAAACCAGAGCCTGTTATAATCTAGAACCCTTTATAAACCAAAGCTCTTTATAAACCAAAAAACTTTAAAAACCGGAGCCCGTTATAAACCAGAGCCTGCTATAAACCAGAGCACTTTATAAACCAGAGCCTGTTATAAACCATAGCCCGTTATAAACCAGAGCCTGTTATAAACGAGAGCACTTTATAAACCAGAGCCCGTTATAAACCAGAGCCTTTTATAAACCAGAGCCCGTTATAAACCAGAGCCCTTTATAAACGAGAGCTCTTTATTAACCAGAGCCCTTTATAAACCAGAATACGTTATAAACCAGAGCTCTTTATAAACCAAAGCCCTTTACAAACCAGAGCCCGTTATAAACCAGAGCCCATTATGGACCAGAATCCTTTATAAACCAGAGCCCTTTATAAACCAAAGCCCTTTAAAAACCAAACACCTTTATGAACTAGAGCCCGTAATAAACCAGAGCCCTTTATAAACAAGAGCTCTTTATAAACCAAAATCCTTTATAAACCAGAGCCTGTTATAAACTAGAGCCTGTTATAAACAAGAGCACTTTATAAACCAGAGCCTGTTATAAACCAGAGCCCTTTATAAACCGGAGCCCTTATAAACGAGAGCTCTTTATTAACCAGAGCCCTTTATAAACCAGAGCCCGTTATATACCAGAGCCCTTTATAAACGAGAGCTCTTTATTAACCAGAGCCATTTATAAACCAGAGTATGTTATAAACCAGATCTCTTTATAAACCAAAGCCCTTCCAAACCAGAGCCCGTTATAAACCAGAGCTCATTATGAACCAGAACCATTTATAAACCAGAGCCCTGTATAAACCAGGGCTTGTTATAAACCAGAGCCCTTTATAAACCAAAGCCCGTTATGAACCAGAGCCCGTTACAAAACCAAAGCCCGTAATGAACCAGAGCCCATTACAAAACCAAAGCCCTTTATAAACCAGAACCCTTTAAAAACCAGACCCGGTTATAGACCAGAGCCCATTATAAACCAGAGCTTTTTTATAAACCAAAGCCTTTTATAAACCAGAGCCGTTATAAACAAGGGCCCTTTAGAAACCAAAGCCGATAAGATACCAAACCCCTTTATAAACCAAAGCCTTTTATAAACCAGAGCCGTTATAAACCAGAGCCCTTTATAAACCAGAGCCTGTTATAAACCAGAGCGCTTTATAAACCAGACCCCTTTATAAACCAAACACCTTTATGAACTAAAGCCCGTAATAAACCAGAGCCCTTTATAAACGAGAGCTCTTTATTAACCAGAGCCCTATATAAACCAGAGCCCGTTATAAACCAGAGTTCTTTATAAACCAAAGCTCTTTATTAACCAGATCCCTTTTTAAACCAGTGACCGTTAAAAACCAGAACCCTTTATAAACCAGAGCTTTTTATAAACCAAAGGCTTTTATAAACCAGAGCCCGTTACAAACCAAAGCCCTTTTATAAACCAGAACCCTTTATAAACCAGAGCCTTTTATAGACCAGAGCCCTGTAAAAACCAGAGCACGTTATAAACCAGAGCCCATTATAAACCAGAACCCTTTATAAACCGGAGCTTTTCATAAACCAAAGCCTTTTATAAACCAGAGTTCTTTATAAACCAGAGCTCTTTATTAACCAGATCACTTTATAAATCAGAGCCCGTTATAAACCAGAACCCTTTATAAACCAGAGCCTGTTATAAACCAGAGCCGGTTATAAACCAGAGCTGGTTATAAACTGGAGCCCTTTATGAACCAGAGCCCATTAAAAACGAGAGCCTGTTATGAACCAGAGCCCGTTACAAAACCAAAGCCTGTTATGAACCAGAGCCCGTTACAAAACCAAAGCCCTTTAGAAACCAAAGCCCTTTATATAATAGTGCCTGTTATAAACCAGAGCCCTTTAAAAACACGAGCCGGTTATAAACCAGAGGCGTTAAAAACCAGAGACCTTTAGAAACCAAAGCCTTTAAGATACCAAACCCCTTTATAAACCAGAGCCTGTTATAAACCAGAGCGCCTTATAAACCAGACCCCTTTATAAACCAAACACCTTTGTGAACTAGAGCCCGTAATAAACCAGAGCCCTTTATAAACAAGAGCTCTTTATAAACCAAAACCCTTTATAAACCAGAGCCCGTTATAAACCAGAGCCTGTTATAAACCAGAGCACTTTATAAACCAGAGCCTGTTATAAACCAGAGCCCGTTATAATCTAGAACCCTTTATAAACCAAAGCTCTTTATAAACCAAAAAACTTTAAAAATCGGAGCCCGTTATAAACCAGAGCCTCCTATAAACCAGAGCACTTTATAAACCAGAGACTGTTATAAACCATAGCCCGTTATAAACCAGAGCCTGTTATAAACCAGAGCCCGTTATAAACCAGAGCCCTTTATAAACGACAGCTCTTTATTAACCAGAGCCCTTTATAAACCAGAGTACGTTATAAACCAGAGCTCTTTATAAACCAAAGCCCTTTACAAACCAGAGTCCGTTATAAACCAGAGCCCATTATGGACCAGAATCCTTTATAAACCAGAGCCCTTTATAAACAAAAGCCCTTTAAAAACCAGAGCCCTTTATAAACCAAAGCCCGTTATGAACCAGAGCCTATTACAAAACCAAAGCCCGTTATGAACCAGAGCCCGTTACAAAACCAAGGCCCTTTATAAACCAGAACCCTTTATAAACCAGAGCCCATTTTAAACCAGAGCCCTTTAAAAACCAGAGCCGGTTATAAACCAGAGCCCTTTATAAACCAAACACCTTTATGAACTAGAGCCTGTAATAAACCAGAGCGCTTTATAAACAAGAGCTCTTTATAAACCAAAACCCTTTATAAACCAGAGCCCGTTATAAACTAGAGCCTGTTATAAACAAGAGCACTTTATAAACCAGAGCCTGTTATAAAACAGAGCCCTTTATAAACCGGAGCCTTTATAAACGAGAGCTCTTTATTAACCAGAGCCCTTTATAAACCAGAGCCCGTAATAAACCAGAGCCCTTTATAAAGGAGAGCTCTTTATTAACCAGAGCCCTATATAAACCAGAGCCCGTTATAAACCAAAGTTCTTTATAAACCAGAGCTCTTTATTAACCAGATCCCTTTTTAAACCAGTGACCGTTAAAAACCAGAACACTTTATAAACCAGAGCTTTTTATAAACCAAAGCCTTTTATAAACCAGAGCCCGTTACAAACCAAAGCCCTTTTATAAACCAGAACCCTTTATAAACCAGAGCCTTTTATAGACCAGAGCCCTGTAAAAACCAGAGCACGTTATAAACCAGAGCCCATTATAAACCAGAACCCTTTATAAACCGGAGCTTTTTATAAACCAAAGCCTTTTATAAACTAGAGGTTGTAACAAACCAGATCCCTTTATAAACGAGAGCTCTTTATTAACCAGAGCCCTATATAAACCAGAGCCCGTTATAAACCAGAGTTCTTTATAAATCAGAGCTCTTTATTAAGCAGATCACTTTATAAACCACAGCCCGTTATAAACCAGAACCCTTTATAAACCAGAGCCTGTTATAAACCAGAGCCGGTTATAAACCAGAGCTGGTTATAAACTGGAGCCCTTTATGAACCAGAGCCCATTAAAAACGAGAGCCCGTTATGAACCAGAGCCCGTTACAAAACCAAAGCCTGTTATGAACCAGAGCCCGTTACAAAACCAAAGCCCTTTAGAAACCAAAAACCTTTATATAATAGTGCCTGTTATAAACCAGAGCCCTTTAAGAACACGAGCCGGTTATAAACCAGAGCCGTTAAAAACCAGAGACCTTTAGAAACCAAATCCTTTAAGATACCAAACCCCTTCATAAACCAGAGCCTGTTATAAACCAGAGCGCTTTATAAACCAGACCCCTTTATAAACCAAAAACCTTTATGAACTAGAGCCCGTAATAAACCAGAGCCCTTTATAAACGAGAGCTCTTTATTAACCAGAGCCCTATATAAACCAGAGCCTGTTATAAACCAGAGTTCTTTATAAACCAGAACCCTTTATAAACCAGAGCTTTTTATAAACTAAAGCCTTTTATAAACCAGAGCCCGTTACAAACCAAAGCCCTTTTATAAACCAGAACCCTTTATAAACCAGAGCCTTTTATAGACCAGAGCCCTGTAAAAACCAGAGCACGTTATAAACCAGAGCCCATTATAAACCAGAACCCTTTATAAACCGGAGCTTTTTATAAACCAAAGCCTTTTATAAACCAGAGGTTGTAATAAACCAGATCCCTTTATAAACGAGAGCTCTTTATTAACCAGAGCCCTATATAAACCAGAGCCCGTTATAAACCAGAGTTCTTTATAAACCAGAGCTCTTTATTAACCAGATCACTTTATAAACCAGAGCCCGTTATAAACCAGAGCCTGTTATAAACCAGAGCGCTTTATAAACCAGACCCCTTTAAAAACCAAACACCTTTATGAACTAGAGCACCTAATAAACCAGAGCCCTTTATAAACAAGAGCTCTTTATAAACCAAAACCCTTTATAAACCAGAGCCCGTTATAAACCAGAGCCTGTTATAAACCAGAGCACTTTATAAACCAGAGCCAGTTATAAACCAGAGCCCTTTATAAACCGGAGCATTTATAAATGAGAGCTCTTTATTAACCAGAGCCCTTTATAAACCAGAGCCCGTTATATACCAGAGCCCTTTATAAACGAGAGCTCTTTATTAACCAGAGCCCTTTATAAACCAGAGTGTGTTATAAACCAGAGCTCTTTATAAACCAAAGCCCTTTACAAACCAAAGCCCGTTATAAACCAGAGCCCATTATGAACCAGAAACATTTATAAACCAGAGCCCTCTATAAACCAAAGCCCTTTAAAATCCACAGCCCTTTAGACACCAAAGCCCTTTATATACCAGTGCCTGTTATAAACCAAAGCCCTTTATAAACCAAAATCAGTTATAAACCAGATCCCGTTATAAACCAGAGCCCTTTATAAACCAAAGCCGGTTATAAACCAGGGCTTGTTATAAACCAGAGCCCTTTATAAACCAAAGCCAGTTATGAACCAGAGCCTGTTACAAAACCAAAGCCCGTTATGAACCAGAGCCCATTACAAAACCAAAGCCCTTTATAAACCAAAACCCTTTAAAAACAAGAGCCGGTTATAGACCAGAGCCCATTATAAACCAGAGCTTTTTATAAACCAAAGCCTTTTATAAACCAGAGCCGTTATAAACCAGGGCCCTTTAGAAACCAAAGCCGTTAAGATACCAAACCCCTTTATAAACCAGAGCCTGTTATAAACCAGAGCCGGTTATAAAAAACAGCCCTTTATGAACCAGAGCCCATTAAAAACAAGAGCCCTTTATAAACCAGAGCCTGTTATAGTCTAGAACCCTTTATAAACCAGAGCTCTTTATCAACCAAAACCCTTTATAAACCAGAGCCCATTATAAACCAGAGCCTGCTATAAACCAGAGCACTTTATAAACCAGAGCCTGCTATAAACCAGAGCACTTTATAAACCAGAGCCTGTTATAAACCAGAGCCTGTTATAAACCAGAGCCCGTTATAAACCAGAGCTCTTTATTAACCAGATCACTTTATAAACCAGAGCCCGTTATAAACCAGAGCCTGCTATAAACCACAGCACTTTATAAACCAGAGCCTGTTATAAACCATAGCCCGTTATAAACAAGAGCCTGTTTTAAACCAGAGCCTGTTATAAACCAGAGCCCTTTATAAACGAGAGCTCTTTATTAACCATGGCCCTTTATAAACCAGAGTACATTATAAAGTGGAGCTCTTTATAAACCAAAGCCCTTTAAAAACCAGAGCCCGTTATAAACCAGAGCCAATTATGGAGCAGAACCCTTTATAAACCAGAGCCCTTTATAAACAGAAGCCCGTTAAAAACCAGAGCCCTTTATAAACCAAAGCCCTTTATAAACCAGAGCCTGTTATAATCTAGAACCCTTTATAAACTGGAGCTCTTTATAAACCAAAACCCTTTATAAACCAGAGCCCGTTATAAACCAGAGCCTGCTATAAACCAGAGCACTTTAAAAACCAGAGCCTGCTATAAACCTGAGCACTTTATAAACCAGAGCCTGTTATAAACCAGAGCCTGTTATAAACCAGAGCCCGTTATAAACCAGAGCTCTTTATTAACCAGATCACTTTATAAACCAGAGCCCGTTATAAACCATAGCCCGTTATAAACAAGAGCCTGTTATAAACCAGAGCCTGTTATAAACCAGAGCCCTTTATAAACGAGAGCTCTTTATTAACCAGAGCCCTATATAAACCAGAGCCCGTTATAAACCAGAGTTCTTTATAAACCAGAACCCTTTATAAACCAGAGCTTTTTATAAACTAAAGCCTTTTATAAACCAGAGCCCGTTACAAACCAAAGCCCTTTTATAAACCAGAACCCTTTATAAACCAGAGCCTTTTATAGACCAGAGCCCTGTAAAAACCAGAGCATGTTATAAACCAGAGCCCAATATAAACCAGAACCCTTTATAAACCGGAGCTTTTTATAAACCAAAGCCTTTTATAAACCAGAGGTTGTAATAAACCAGATCCCTTTATAAACGAGAGCTCTTTATTAACCAGAGCCCTATATAAACCAGAGCCCGTTATAAACCAGAGTTCTTTATAAACCAGAGCTCTTTATTAACCAGATCACTTTATAAACCAGAGCCCGTTATAAACCAGAGCCCTTTATAAACCAGAGCCTGTTATAAACCAGAGCGCTTTATAAACCAGACCCCTTTAAAAACCTAACACCTTTATGAACTAGAGCACATAATAAACCAGAGCCCTTTATAAACAAGAGCTCTTTATAAACCAAAACCCTTTATAAACCAGAGCCCGTTATAAACCAGAGCCTGTTATAAACCAGAGCACTTTATAAACAAGAGCCAGTTATGAACCAGAGCCCTTTATAAACCGGAGCATTTATAAATGAGAGCTCTTTATTAACCAGAGCCCTTTATAAACCAGAGCCCGTTATATACCAGAGCCCTTTATAAACGAGAGCTCTTTATTAACCAGAGCCCTTTATAAACCAGAGTGTGTTATAAACCAGAGCTCTTTATAAACCAAAGCCCTTTACAAACCAGAGCCCGTTAAAAACCAGAGCCCATTATGAACCAGAAACATTTATAAACCAGAGCCCTCTATAAACCAAAGCCCTTTAAAATCCACAGCCCGTTATAAACCAGAGCCTGCTATAAACCAGAGCACTTTATAAACCAGAGCCTGCTATAAACCAGAACACTTTATAAACAGAGCCTGTTATAAACCAGAGCCTGTTATAAACCAGAGCCCGTTATAAACCAGAGCTCTTTATTAACCAGATCACTTTATAAACCAGAGCCCGTTATAAACCAGAGCCTGCTATAAACCACAGCACTTTATAAAGCAGAGCCTGTTATAAACCATAGCCCTTTATAAACAAGAGCCTGTTATAAACCAGAGCCTGTTATAAACCAGAGCCCTTTATAAACGAGAGCTCTTTATTAACCATGGCCCTTTATAAACCAGAGTACATTATAAACTGGAGCTCTTTATAAACCAAAGCCCTTTAAAAACCAGAGCCCGTTATAAACCAGAGCCAATTATGGAGCAGAACCCTTTATAAACCAGAGCCCTTTATAAACAGAAGCCCGTTAAAAACCAGAGCCCTTTATAAACCAAAGCCCTTTATAAACCAGAGCCTGTTATAATCTAGAACCCTTTATAAACTGGAGCTCTTTATAAACCAAAACCCTTTATAAACCAGAGCCCGTTATAAACCAGAGCCTGCTATAAACCAGAGCACTTTATAAACCAGAGCCTGCTATAAACCAGAGCACTTTATAAACCAGAGCCTGTTATAAACCAGAGCCTGTTATAAACCAGAGCCCATTATAAACCAGAGCTCTTTATTAACCAGATCACTTTATAAACCAGAGCCCATTATAAACCATAGCCCGTTATAAACAAGAGCCTGTTATAAACCAGAGCCTGTTATAAACCAGAGCCCTTTATAAACGAGAGCTCTTTATTAACCATGGCCCTTTATAAACCAGAGTACATTATAAACTGGAGCTCTTTATAAACCAAAGCCCTTTAAAAACCAGAGCCCGTTATAAACCAGAGCCCATTATGGAGCAGAACCCTTTATAAACCAGAGCCCTTTATAAACAGAAGCCTGTTAAAAACCAGAGCCCTTTATAAACCAAAGCCCTTTATAAACCAGAGCCTGTTATAATCTAGAACCCTTTATAAACCAGAGCTCTTTATAAACCAAAACCCTTTATAAACCAGAGCCTTTTATAAACCAGATCCTGTTATAAACCAGAGCGCTTTATAAACCAGACCCCTTTATAAGCCAAACACCTTTATGAACTAGAGCCGGTAATAAACCAGAGCCCTTTATAAACAAGAGCTCTTTATAAACCAAAACCCTTTATAAACTAGAACCCGTTATAAACCAGGGCCTGTTATAAACCAGAGCACTTTATAAACCAGAGCCTGTTATAAACCAGAGCCCTTTATAAACCAGAGCTTTTTATAAACCAAAGCCTTTTATAAACCAGAGCCGGTTATAAAAAAGAGCCCTTTATGAACAAGAGCCAATTAAAAACAAGAGCCCTTTATAAACCAGAGCCTGTTATAATCTAGAACCCTTTATAAACCAGAGCTCTTTATAAAACAAAACCCTTTATAAACCAGAGCCCGTTATAAACCAGAGCCTGCTATAAACCAGAGCACTTTATAAACCAGAGCCTGTTATAAACCAGAGCCTGTTATAAACCAGAGCCCGTTATAAACCAGAGCTCTTTATTAACCAGATCACTTTATAAACCAGAGCCCGTTATAAACCAGAACCCTTTATAAACCAGAGTTTTTTATAAACCAAAGCCTTTTTTAAACCAGAGCCGTTATAAACCAGAGCCCTTTATAAACCAGAGCCTGTTATAAACCAGAGGGCTTTATGAACCTGACCCCTTTATAAACCAAACACCTTTATGAACTAGAGCCCGTAATAAACCAGAGCCCTTTCTAAACTAGAGCTCTTTATTAACCAGAGCCCTATATAAACCAGAGCCCGTTATAAACCAGAGTTCTTTGTAAACCGGAGCTCTTTATTAACCAGATCCCTTTATAAACCAGTGCCCGTTATAAACCAGAACCCTTTATAAACCAGAGCTTTTTATAAACCAAAGCCTTTTATAAACCAGATCCTGTTATAAACCAGAGCGCTTTATAAACCAGACCCCTTTATAAGCCAGAACCCTTTATAAACCAGAGCCCGTAATAAACCAGAGCCCTTTAAAAACCAGAGCCGGTTATAAACCAGAGCCCTTTATAAACCAAAGCCCTTTAAAAACCAAAGCCCTTTAGAAACCATAGCCCTTTATATACCAGTGCCTGTTATAACCAGAGCCCTTTATAAACCAAAACCGGTTATAAACCCGATCCCGTTATAAACCAAAGCCCTTTATAAACCAAAGCCGGTTATAAACCAGAGCCCTATATAAACTAAAGCCTGTTATAAACCACAGCCCTTTATAAACCAAAGCCCGTTATGAACCAGAGCCCGTTACAAAACCAAGGCCCGTTATGAACCAGAGCCCGTTACAAAACCAAAGCCCTTTATAAACCAGAACCCTTTATAAATCAGAGCCTTTTATAAACCAGAGCCCTTTAAAAACCAGAGCCGGTTATAAACCAGAGCCGTTATAAACCAGAGACCTTTAAAAACCAAAGCCGTTAAGATACGAAATCCCTTTATAAACCAGAGCCTGTTATAAGCCAGAGCCGGTTATAAACCAGAGCCGGTTATAAACTGGAGCCCTTTATAAACCAGAGCTCTTTTTAAACCAAAACCCTTTATAAACCAGAGCCCGTTATAAACCAGAGCCTGTTATAAACCAGAGCACTTTATAAACCAGGGCCTGTTATACACCATAGCCCGTTATAAACCAGAGCCTGTTATAAACCAGAGTCCGTTATAAACCAGAGCCCTTTATAAACCAGAGCTCTTTATTAACCAGAGCCCTTTATAAATCAGAGTACGTTATAAACCAGAGCTCTTTATAAACCAAAGCCCTTTACAAACCAGAGCCCGTTATAAACTAGAGCCCATTATGGACCAGAACGCTTTATAAACCAGAGCCCTTTATAAACCAAAGCCCTTTAAAAACCAAAGCCCTTTATAAACCAATGCCAGTTATAAACCAGAGCTTGTTATAAACCAGAACCATTTATAAACTAAAGCCGGTTATAAACCAGAGTGTTAGGATCCTCAGGCTTGCCCTCCAGAGGGCGCAGAGGATCCTCTTCTGCTCTGTGTTTTCCCCTTAGGGTTGGAGTTACTGTGGGGATCTGGAGACTACCCTCTGTCTCCAGCAGAGTGCGCCGTGGGTCTTCTGGAGCTGGAACCTTCCTGCACACCTGTTGCTAATCCTCTCATCAGAAGACCTCTCCTATATAAGCTGACTTCAGACCTTGCCTCAACGCCGCAGTGTTGATCTTAGTTGGTTAGCAACCTGAGCCTCTGTTACTGGAAGAACCTTAGTTATCTCTAGTGTGAGATCAGATTCTAACTCTTCCTTGTTTCTGCCTCACAGGAATCCTGTCTCTTCGTGAATCTCTGGATGAGCTTAACCTCCTGTCTCCTCGTGAAGCTCTGGAAGAGCTGCCTCACTGGTAACCTGTCTCTGGCCTGCAGCTCTGGGAGAGCTGCATCACAGGAAACCTGTCTCTGGCCTGCAGCTCTGGGAGAGCTGCATCACAGGAAACCTGTCTCTGGCCTGAAGCTCTAAGTGAGCTTAACCTGCTATCTGCCCTGGTGAGCCAACCTGAAGATTCCTATGTGAATTTAACCTGAAGACTTCTATGGGGAGTTTACCTGGAGGTTCCTATGTGGAATCAGCCTGAAGAATCCTATGTGGAAATTCCCCTGTCGTTCTCTGCAGTGAGCTGGAAGCTCAGCCTGAGCAATCCTATGTGGTTATTTCCTGTTGTTCTCTGCAGTGAGCTGGAAGCTCAAATCTAGGTCTGCCATGCTAAGCCTGAAGCTAGATGCTTAGCCTCTCATGAACTCTGCTAACCAACAGTTTTCAGTCCCAGTCAATACTTCAGTGAAACATTCTCAGAACTGTTTATTCTCTCGTGTTCAGAATCTTTAATAAACATTTGAACTTTTTCCCTGCCTCCTCCGTGTGTGTTCTGCATCTTGGGCTTGCCTCCATAACCCATCATGACACAGAGCCTATTGTAAACCAAAGCAGGTTATAAACCAGAGCCCGTTACAAACCAAAGCCCTTTTATAAACCAGAACCCTTTATAAACCAGAGCCTGTTATAGACCAGAGCACTGTAAAAACCAGAGCACTTTATAAACCAGAGCCCATTATAAACCAGAGCTTTTTATAAACCAAAGCCTTTTATAAACCAGAGCCGTTATAAACCAGAGTCCTGTATAAGCCAGAGCCTGTTATAAACCAGAGTGCTTTATAAACCAGACCCCTTTATAAACCAAACACCTTTATGAACTAGAGCCCGTAATAAACCAGAGCCCTTTATAAATGAGAGCTCTTTATTAACCAGAGCCCTATATAAACCAGAGCCCGTTATAAATCAGAGTTCTTTATAAACCCGAGCTCTTTATCAACCAGATCCCTTTATAAACCAGTGCCCGTTATAAACCAGAACCCTTTATAAACCAGAGCTTTTTATAAACCAAACCCTTTTATAAACGAGATCCTGTTATAGACCAGAGCGCTTTATAAACCAGACCCCTTTATAAACCAAACACCTTTATGAACTAGAGCCTGTAATAAACCAGAGCCCTTTTTAAACAAGAGCTCTTTATAAACCAAAACCCTTTATAAACCAGAGCCCGCTATAAACCAGAGCCTGTTATACACCAGAGCACTTTATAAACCAGAGCCTGTTATAAACCAGAGCGCTTTATAAACCGGAGCCTTTACAAATGAGAGCTCTTTATTAACCAGAGCCCTTTATAAACCAGAGTATGTTATAAACCAGAGCCCTTTATGCACCGGAGCCTTTATAAATGAGAGCTCTTTATTAACCAGAACCCTTTATAAACCAGAGCCCTCAATAAACCAAAGCCCTTTACAATCCAAAGCCCTTTAGAAACCAAAGCCCTTTATATACCAATGCCTGTTATAAACCAAAGTCCTTTATATACCAAAGCCAGTTATAAACCAGATCCCGTTATAAACCAGAGCTCTTTATAAACCAAAGCGGGTTATAAACCAGAACCTGTTATAAACCAGAGCCCGTTACAAAACCAAGGCCCGTTATGAACCAGAGCCCGTTACAAAACCAAAGCCCGTTATGAACCAGAGCCCATTACCAAACCAAAGCCCTTTATAAACAAGAACCCTTTATAAACCAGAGCCCGTTATAGACCAGAGCCCTTTAAATACCAGAGCCGGTTATAAACCAGAGCCCATTATAAACCAGAGCTTTTTATAAACCAAAGCCCTTTATATACCAGTGCCTGTTATAAACCAAAGCCCTTTATAAACCAAAGCCAGTTATAAACCAGATCCCGTTATAAACCAGAGCCCTTTATAAACCAAAGCCGTTTATAAACCAGGGCTTGTTATAAAACAGAGCCCTTTATAAACCAAAGCCCGTTATGAACCAGAGCCCGTTACAAAACCAAAGCCCGTTATGAACCAGAGCCCATTACAAAACCAAAGCCCTTTATAAACCAGAACCTTTAAAAACCAGAGCAGGTTATAGACCAGAGCCCATTATAAACCAGAGCTTTTTATAAACCAAAGCCTTTTATAAACCAGAGCCGTTATAAACCAGGGCCCTTTAGAAACCAAAGCCGTTAAGATACCAAACCCCTTTATAAACCAGAGCCTGTTATAAACCAGAGCGGGTTATAAAAAAGAGCCCTTTATGAACCAGAGCCCATTAAAAACAAGAGCCCTTTATAAACCAGAGCCCGTTATAATCTAGAACCCTTTATAAACCAGAGCTCTTTATAAACCAAAACCCTTTATAAACCAGAGCCCGTTATAAACGAGAGCCTGCTATAAACCAGAGCACTTTATAAACCAGAGCCTGTTATAAACCAGAGCCCTTTATAAACCAGAGCCCTTTATAAAACAGAGTACGTTATAAACCAGAGCTCTATATAAACCAAAGCACTTTACAAACTAGAATCCGTTATAAACCAGAGCCCATTATGGACCAGAATCCTTTATAAACCAGAGCCCTTTATAAACCAAAACCCTTTAAAAACCAGAGCCCTTTATAAACCAAAGCCTGTTATGAGCCAGAGCCCATTACAAAACCAAAGCCCGTTATGAACCAGAGCCCGTTACAAAACCAAGGCCCTTTATAAACCAGAACCCTTTATAAACCAGAGCCCGTTATAAAACAAAGCCCTTTAAAAACCAAAGCCCTTTAGAAACCATAGCCCTTTATATACCAGTGCCTGTTATAAACCAGATCCCTTTATAAACCAAAACCGGTTATAAACCAGATCCAGTTATAAACCAGAGCGCTTTATAAACCAAAGCCGGTTATAAACCAGAGCCCTTTATAAACTAAAGCCTGTTATAAACCAAAGCCCTTTATAAACCAAAGCCCGTTATGAACCAGAGCCCGTTACAAAACCAAGGCCCGTTATGAACCAGAGCCCATTACAAAACCAAAGCCCTTTATAAACCAGAACCCTTTATAAATCAGAGCCCGTTATAAACCAGAGCCCTTTAAAAACCAGAGCCGGTTATAAACACGAGCCATTATAAACCGAAGACCTTTAGAAACCAAAGCCGTTAAGATACAAAACCCCTTTATAAACCAGAGCCTGTTATAAGCCAGAGCCCTGTAAAAACCAGAGCACTTTATAAACCAGAGCCCATTATAAACCAGAACCCTTTATAAACCAGAGCTTTTTATAAACCAAAGCCTTTTATAAACCAGATCCTGTTATAAACCAGAGCGCTTTATAAACCAGACGCCTTTATAAACCAAACACCTTTATGAACTACAGCCGGTAATAAACCAGAGCCCTTTATAAACAAGAGCTCTTTATAAACCAAAACCCTTTATAAACTAGAGCCCGTTATAAACCAGAGCCTGTTATAAACCAGAGCACTTTATAAACCAGAGCCTGTTATAAACCAGAGCCCTTTACAAACCAGAGCCTTTATAAACGAGAGCTCTTTATTAACCAGAGCCCTTTATAAACCAGAGCCTGCTATATACCAGAGCCCTTTATAAACGAGAGCTCTTTATTAACCAGAGCCCTTTATAAACCAGTTTATGTTATAAACCAGAGCTCTTTATAAACCAAAGCCCTTTACAAACCAGAGCCCATTATAAACCAGAGCCCATTATGAACCAGAACCCTTTATAAACCAGAGCCCTCTATAAACCAAAGCCCTTTAAAATCCACAGCCCTTTAGAAACCAAAGCCCTTTATATACCAGAGCTCTTTATAAACCAAAACCCTTTATAAACCAGAGCCCGTTATAAACCAGAGCCTGCTATAAACCAGAGCACTTTATAAACCAGAGCCTGTTATAAACCAGAGCCCGTTATAAACCAGAGCCCTTTATAAACGAGAGCTCTTTATTAACCAGAGCCCTTTATAAAACAGAGTACGTTATAAACCAGAGCTCTATATAAACCAAAGCACTTTGCAAACTAGAATCCGTTATAAACCAGAGCCCATTATGGACCAGAATCCTTTATAAACCAGAGCCCTTTATAAACCAAAACCCTTTAAAAACCAGAGCCCTTTATAAACCAAAGCCCGTTATGAACCAGAGCCCATTACAAAACCAAAGCCCGTTATGAACCAGAGCCCGTTACAAAACCAAGGCCCTATATAAACCAGAACCCTTTATAAACCAGAGCCCGTTATAAACCAAAGCCCTTTAAAAACCAAAGCCCTTTAAAAACCAAAGCCCTTTAGAAACCATAACCCTTTATATACCAGTGCCTGTTATAAACCAGATCCCTTTATAAACCAAAACCGGTTATAAACCAGATCCAGTTATAAACCAGAGCCCTTTATAAACCAAAGCCGGTTATAAACCAGATCCCGTTATAAACCAGAGCCCATTATAAACCAATGCCGGTTATAAACCAGAGCCCTTTATAAACTAAAGCCTGTTATAAAACACAGCCCTTTATAAACCAAAGCCCGTTATGAACCAGAGCCCGTTACAAAACCAAGGCCCGTTATAAACCAGAGCCCGTTACAAAACCAAAGCCCTTTATAAACCAGAACCCTTTATAAATCAGAGCCCGTTATAAACCAGAGACCTTTAGAAACCAAAGCCGTTAAGATACCAAACCCCTTTATAAACCAGAGCCTGTTATAAACCAGAGCGGGTTATAAAAAAGAGCCCTTTATGAACCAGAGCCCATTAAAAACAAGAGCCCTTTATAAACCACAGCCTGTTATAATCTAGAACCCTTTATAAACCAGAGCTCTTTATAAACCAAAACCCTTTATAAACCAGAGCCCGTTATAAACCAGAGCCTGCTATAAACCAGAGCACTTTATAAACCAGAGCCTGCTATAAACCAGAACACTTTATAAACAGAGCCTGTTATAAACCAGAGCCTGTTATAAACCAGAGCCCGTTATAAACCAGAGCTCTTTATTAACCAGATCACTTTATAAACCAGAGCCCGTTATAAACCAGAGCCTGCTATAAACCACAGCACTTTATAAACCAGAGCCTGTTATAAACCATAGCCCTTTATAAACAAGAGCCTGTTATAAACCAGAGCCCTTTATAAACGAGAGCTCTTTATTAACCATGGCCCTTTATAAACCAGAGTACATTATAAACTGGAGCTCTTTATAAACCAAAGCCCTTTAAAAACCAGAGCCCGTTATAAACCAGAGCCAATTATGGAGCAGAACCCTTTATAAACCAGAGCCCTTTATAAACAGAAGCCCGTTAAAAACCAGAGCCCTTTATAAACCAAAGCCCTTTATAAACCAGAGCCTGTTATAATCTAGAACCCTTTATAAACTGGAGCTCTTTATAAACCAAAACCCTTTATAAACCAGAGCCCGTTATAAACCAGAGCCTGCTATAAACCAGAGCACTTTATAAACCAGAGCCTGCTATAAACCAGAGCACTTTATAAACCAGAGCCTGTTATAATCTAGAACCCTTTATAAACTGGAGCTCTTTATAAACCAAAACCCTTTATAAACCAGAGCCCGTTATAAACCAGAGCCTGCTATAAACCAGAGCACTTTATAAACCAGAGCCTGCTATAAACCAGAGCACTTTATAAACCAGAGCCTGTTATAAACCAGAGCCTGTTATAAACCAGAGCCCATTATAAACCAGAGCTCTTTATTAACCAGATCACTTTATAAACCAGAGCCCATTATAAACCATAGCCCGTTATAAACAAGAGCCTGTTATAAACCAGAGCCTGTTATAAACCAGAGCCCTTTATAAACGAGAGCTCTTTATTAACCATGGCCCTTTATAAACCAGAGTACATTATAAACTGGAGCTCTTTATAAACCAAAGCCCTTTAAAAACCAGAGCCCGTTATAAACCAGAGCCCATTATGGAGCAGAACCCTTTATAAACCAGAGCCCTTTATAAACAGAAGCCCGTTAAAAACCAGAGCCCTTTATAAACCAAAGCCCTTTATAAACCAGAGCCTGTTATAATCTAGAACCCTTTATAAACCAGAGCTCTTTATAAACCAAAACCCTTTATAAACCAAAGCCTTTTATAAACCAGATCCTGTTATAAACCAGAGCGCTTTATAAACCAGACCCCTTTATAAGCCAAACACCTTTATGAACTAGAGCCGGTAATAAACCAGAGCCCTTTATAAACAAGAGCTCTTTATAAACCAAAACCCTTTATAAACTAGAACCCGTTATAAACCAGGGCCTGTTATAAACCAGAGCACTTTATAAACCAGAGCCTGTTATAAACCAGAGCCCTTTATAAACCGGAGCCTTTATAAACGAGAGCTCTTTATAAACCAAAACCCTTTAAAAACCAGAGCCGGTTAAAGACCAGAGCCCATTATAAACCAGAGCTTTTTATAAACCAAAGCCTTTTATAAACCAGAGCCTGTTATAATCTAGAACCCTTTATAAACCAGAGCTCTTTATAAAACAAAACCCTTTATAAACCAGAGCCCGTTATAAACCAGAGCCTGCTATAAACCAGAGCACTTTATAAACCAGAGCCTGTTATAAACCAGAGCCTGTTATAAACCAGAGCCCGTTATAAACCAGAGCTCTTTATTAACCAGATCACTTTATAAACCAGAGCCCGTTATAAACCAGAACCCTTTATAAACCAGAGTTTTTTATAAACCAAAGCCTTTTTTAAACCAGAGCCGTTATAAACCAGAGCCCTTTATAAACCAGAGCCTGTTATAAACCAGAGGGCTTTATGAACCTGACCCCTTTATAAACCAAACACCTTTATGAACTAGAGCCCGTAATAAACCAGAGCCCTTTCTAAACTAGAGCTCTTTATTAACCAGAGCCCTATATAAACCAGAGCCCGTTATAAACCAGAGTTCTTTGTAAACCGGAGCTCTTTATTAACCAGATCCCTTTATAAACCAGTGCCCGTTATAAACCAGAACCCTTTATAAACCAGAGCTTTTTATAAACCAAAGCCTTTTATAAACCAGATCCTGTTATAAACCAGAGCGCTTTATAAACCAGACCCCTTTATAAGCCAGAACCCTTTATAAACCAGAGCCCGTTATAAACCAGAGCCCTTTAAAAACCAGAGCCGGTTATAAACCAGAGCCCTTTATAAACCAAAGCCGTTTAAAAACCAAAGCCCTTTAGAAACCATAGCCCTTTATATACCAGTGCCTGTTATAACCAGAGCCCTTTATAAACCAAAACCGGTTATAAACCAGATCCCGTTAAAAACCAAAGCCCTTTATAAACCAAAGCCGGTTATAAACCAGAGCCATATATAAACTAAAGCCTGTTATAAACCACAGCCCTTTATAAACCAAAGCCCGTTATGAACCAGAGCCCGTTACAAAACCAAGGCCCGTTATGAACCAGAGCCCGTTACAAAACCAAAGCCCTTTATAAACCAGAACCCTTTATAAATCAGAGCCTTTTATAAACCAGAGCCCTTTAAAAACCAGAGCCGGTTATAAACCAGAGCCGTTATAAACCAGAGACCTTTAAAAACCAAAGCCGTTAAGATACGAAATCCCTTTATAAACCAGAGCCTGTTATAAGCCAGAGCCGGTTATAAACCAGAGCCGGTTATAAACTGGAGCCCTTTATAAACCAGAGCTCTTTATAAACCAAAACCCTTTATAAACCAGAGCCCGTTATAAACCAGAGCCTGTTATAAACCAGAGCACTTTATAAACCAGGGCCTGTTATACACCATAGCCCGTTATAAACCAGAGCCTGTTATAAACCAGAGTCCGTTATAAACCAGAGCCCTTTATAAACCAGAGCTCTTTATTAACCAGAGCCCTTTATAAATCAGAGTACGTTATAAACCAGAGCTCTTTATAAACCAAAGCCCTTTACAAACCAGAGCCCGTTATAAACCAGAGCCCATTATGGACCAGAACGCTTTATAAACCAGAGCCCTTTATAAACCAAAGCCCTTTAAAAACCAAAGCCCTTTATAAACCAATGCCAGTTATAAACCAGAGCTTGTTATAAACCAGAACCATTTATAAACTAAAGCCGGTTATAAACCAGAGTGTTAGGATCCTCAGGCTTGCCCTCCAGAGGGCGCAGAGGATCCTCTTCTGCTCTGTGTTTTCCCCTTAGGGTTGGAGTTACTGTGGGGATCTGGAGACTACCCTCTGTCTCCAGCAGAGTGCGCCGTGGGTCTTCTGGAGCTGGAACCTTCCTGCACACCTGTTGCTAATCCTCTCATCAGAAGACCTCTCCTATATAAGCTGACTTCAGACCTTGCCTCAACGCCGCAGTGTTGATCTTAGTTGGTTAGCAACCTGAGCCTCTGTTACTGGAAGAACCTTAGTTATCTCTAGTGTGAGATCAGATTCTAACTCTTCCTTGTTTCTGCCTCACAGGAATCCTGTCTCTTCGTGAATCTCTGGATGAGCTTAACCTCCTGTCTCCTCCTGAAGCTCTGGAAGAGCTGCCTCACTGGTAACAAGTCTCTGGCCTGCAGCTCTGGGAGAGCTGCATCACAGGAAACCTGTCTCTGGCCTGAAGCTCTAAGTGAGCTTAACCTGCTATCTGCCCTGGTGAGCCAACCTGAAGATTCCTATGTGAATTTAACCTGAAGACTTCTATGGGGAGTTTACCTGGAGGTTCCTATGTGGAATCAGCCTGAAGAATCCTATGTGGAAATTCCCCTGTCGTTCTCTGCAATGAGCTGGAAGCTCAGCCTGAGCAATCCTATGTGGTTATTTCCTGTTGTTCTCTGCAGTGAGCTGGAAGCTCAAATCTAGGTCTGCCATGCTAAGCCTGAAGCTAGATGCTTAGCCTCTCATGAACTCTGCTAACCAACAGTTTCCAGTCCCAGTCAATACTTCAGTGAAACATTCTCAGAACTGTTTATTCTCTCGTGTTCAGAATCTTTAATAAACATTTGAACTTTTTCCCTGCCTCCTCCGTGTGTGTTCTGCATCTTGGGCTTGCCTCCATAACCCATCATGACACAGAGCCTATTATAAACCAAAGCAGGTTATAAACCAGAGCCTGTTACAAACCAGAGCCCATTACAAACCAAAGCCCTTTTATAAACCAGAACCCTTTATAAACCAGAGCCTGTTATAGACCAGAGCACTGTAAAAACCAGAGCACTTTATAAACCAGAGCCCATTATAAACCAGAGCTTTTTATAAACCAAAGCCTTTTATAAACCAGAGCCGTTATAAACCAGAGCCCTGTATAAGCCAGAGCATGTTATAAACCAGAGTGCTTTATAAACCAGACCCCTTTATAAACCAAACACCTTTATGAACTAGAGCCCGTAATAAACCAGAGCCCTTTATAAATGAGAGCTCTTTATTAACCAGAGCCCTATATAAACCAGAGCCCGTTATAAATCAGAGTTCTTTATAAACCCGAGCTCTTTATTAACCAGATCCCTTTATAAACCAGTGCCCGTTATAAACCAGAACCCTTTATAAACCAGAGCTTTTTATAAACCAAACCCTTTTATAAACGAGATCCTGTTATAGACCAGAGCGCTTTATAAACCAGACCCCTTTATAAACCAAACACCTTTATGAACTAGAGCCCGTAATAAACCAGAGCCCTTTTTAAACAAGAGCTCTTTATAAACCAAAACCCTTTATAAACCAGAGCCCGCTATAAACCAGAGCCTGTTATACACCAGAGCACTTTATAAACCAGAGCCTGTTATAAACCAGAGCGCTTTATAAACCGGAGCCTTTATAAATGAGAGCTCTTTATTAACCAGAGCCCTTTATAAACCAGAGTATGTTATAAACCAGAGCCCTTTATGCACCGGAGCCTTTATAAATGAGAGCTCTTTATTAACCAGAACCCTTTATAAACCAGAGCCCTCAATAAACCAAAGCCCTTTACAATCCAAAGCCCTTTAGAAACCAAAGCCCTTTATATACCAATGCCTGTTATAAACCAAAGTCCTTTATAAACCAGAACCTGTTATAAACCAGAGCCCGTTACAAAACCAAGGCCCGTTATGAACCAGAGCCCGTTACAAAACCAAAGCCCGTTATGAACCAGAGCCCATTACCAAACCAAAGCCCTTTATAAACCAGAACCCTTTATAAACCAGAGCCCGTTATAGACCAGAGCCCTTTAAATACCAGAGCCGGTTATAAACCAGAGCCCATTATAAACCAGAGCTTTTTATAAACCAAAGCCCTTTATATACCAGTGCCTGTTATAAACCAAAGCCCTTTATAAACCAAAGCCAGTTATAAACCAGATCCCGTTATAAACCAGAGCCCTTTATAAACCAAAGCCGTTTATAAACCAGGGCTTGTTATAAAACAGAGCCCTTTATAAACCAAAGCCCGTTATGAACCAGAGCCCGTTACAAAACCAAAGCCCGTTATGAACCAGAGCCCATTACAAAACCAAAGCCCTTTATAAACCAGAACCTTTAAAAACCAGAGCAGGTTATAGACCAGAGCCCATTATAAACCAGAGCTTTTTATAAACCAAAGCCTTTTATAAACCAGAGCCGTTATAAACCAGGGCCCTTTAGAAACCAAAGCCGTTAAGATACCAAACCCCTTTACAAACCAGAGCCTGTTATAAACCAGAGCGGGTTATAAAAAAGAGCCCTTTATGAACCAGAGCCCATTAAAAACAAGAGCCCTTTATAAACCAGAGCCCGTTATAATCTAGAACCCTTTATAAACCAGAGCTCTTTATAAACCAAAACCCTTTATAAACCAGAGCCCGTTATAAACGAGAGCCTGCTATAAACCAGAGCACTTTATAAACCAGAGCCTGTTATAAACCAGAGCCCTTTATAAACCAGAGCCCTTTATAAAACAGAGTACGTTATAAACCAGAGCTCTATATAAACCAAAGCACTTTACAAACTAGAATCCGTTATAAACCAGAGCCCATTATGGACCAGAATCCTTTATAAACCAGAGCCCTTTATAAACCAAAACCCTTTAAAAACCAGAGCCCTTTATAAACCAAAGCCTGTTATGAGCCAGAGCCCATTACAAAACCAAAGCCCGTTATGAACCAGAGCCCGTTACAAAACCAAGGCCCTTTATAAACCAGAACCCTTTATAAACCAGAGCCCGTTATAAAACAAAGTCCTTTAAAAACCAAAGCCCTTTAAAAACCAAAGCCCTTTAGAAACCATAGCCCTTTATATACCAGTGCCTGTTATAAACCAGATCCCTTTATAAACCAAAACCGGTTATAAACCAGATCCCGTTATAAACAAGAGCCCTTTATAAACCAAAGCCGGTTATAAACCAGAGCCCTTTATAAACTAAAGCCTGTTATAAACCACAGCCCTTTATAAACCAAAGCCCGTTATGAACCAGAGCCCGTTACAAAACCCAGGCCCGTTATGACCCAGAGCCCATTACAAAACCAAAGCCGTTTATAAACCAGAACCCTTTATAAATCAGAGCCCGTTATAAACCAGAGCCCTTTAAAAACCAGAGCCGGTTATAAACACGAGCCGTTATAAACCGAAGACCTTTAGAAACCAAAGCCGTTAAGATACAAAACCCCTTTATAAACCAGAGCCTGTTATAAGCCAGAGCCCTGTAAAAACCAGAGCACTTTATAAACCAGAGCCCATTATAAACCAGAACCCTTTATAAACCAGAGCTTTTTATAAACCAAAGCCTTTTATAAACCAGATCCTGTTATAAACCAGAGCGCTTTATAAACCAGACACCTTTATAAACCAAACACCTTTATGAACTACAGCCGGTAATAAACCAGAGCCCTTTATAAACAAGAGCTCTTTATAAACCAAAACCCTTTATAAACTAGAGCCCGTTATAAACCAGAGCCTGTTATAAACCAGAGCACTTTATAAACCAGAGCCTGTTATAAACCAGAGCCCTTTACAAACCGGAGCCTTTATAAACGAGAGCTCTTTATTAACCAGAGCCCTTTATAAACCAGAGCCTGCTATATACCAGAGCCCTTTATAAACGAGAGTTCTTTATTAACCAGAGCCCTTTATAAACCAGTTTATGTTATAAACCAGAGCTCTTTATAAACCAAAGCCCTTTACAAACCAGAGCCCATTATAAACCAGAGCCCATTATGAACCAGAACCCTTTATAAACCAGAGCCCTCTATAAACCAAAGCCCTTTAAAATCCACAGCCCTTTAGAAACCAAAGCCCTTTATATACCAGAGCTCTTTATAAACCAAAACCCTTTATAAACCAGAGCCCGTTATAAACCAGAGCCTGCTATAAACCAGAGCACTTTATAAACCAGAGCCTGTTATAAACCAGAGCCCGTTATAAACCAGAGCCCTTTATAAACGAGAGCTCTTTATAAACCAGAGCTCTTTATAAACCAAAACCCTTTATAAACCAGAGCCCGTTATAAACGAGAGCCTGCTATAAACCAGAGCACTTTATAAACCAGAGCCTGTTATAAACCAGAGCCCTTTATAAACCAGAGCCCTTTATAAAACAGAGTACGTTATAAACCAGAGCTCTATATAAACCAAAGCACTTTACAAACTAGAATCCGTTATAAACCAGAGCCCATTATGGACCAGAATCCTTTATAAACCAGAGCCCTTTATAAACCAAAACCCTTTAAAAACCAGAGCCCTTTATAAACCAAAGCCTGTTATGAGCCAGAGCCCATTACAAAACCAAAGCCCGTTATGAACCAGAGCCCGTTACAAAACCAAGGCCCTTTATAAACCAGAACCCTTTATAAACCAGAGCCCGTTATAAAACAAAGTCCTTTAAAAACCAAAGCCCTTTAAAAACCAAAGCCCTTTAGAAACCATAGCCCTTTATATACCAGTGCCTGTTATAAACCAGATCCCTTTATATACCAAAACCGGTTATAAACCAGATCCAGTTATAAACCAGAGCGCTTTATAAACCAAAGCCGGTTATAAACCAGATCCCGTTATAATCAAGAGCCCTTTATAAACCAAAGCCGGTTATAAACCAGAGCCCTTTATAAACTAAAGCCTGTTATAAACCACAGCCCTTTATAAACCAAAGCCCGTTATGAACCAGAGCCCGTTACAAAACCCAGGCCCGTTATGAACCAGAGCCCATTACAAAACCAAAGCCCTTTATAAACCAGAACCCTTTATAAATCAGAGCCCGTTATAAACCAGAGCCCTTTAAAAACCAGAGCCGGTTATAAACACGAGCCGTTATAAACCGAAGACCTTTAGAAACCAAAGCCGTTAAGATACAAAACCCCTTTATAAACCAGAGCCTGTTATAAGCCAGAGCCCTGTAAAAACCAGAGCACTTTATAAACCAGAGCCCATTATAAACCAGAACCCTTTATAAACCAGAGCTTTTTATAAACCAAAGCCTTTTATAAACCAGATCCTGTTATAAACCAGAGCGCTTTATAAACCAGACGCCTTTATAAACCAAACACCTTTATGAACTACAGCCGGTAATAAACCAGAGCCCTTTATAAACAAGAGCTCTTTATAAACCAAAACCCTTTATAAACTAGAGCCCGTTATAAACCAGAGCCTGTTATAAACCAGAGCACTTTATAAACCAGAGCCTGTTATAAACCAGAGCCCTTTACAAACCGGAGCCTTTATAAACGAGAGCTCTTTATTAACCAGAGCCCTTTATAAACCAGAGCCTGCTATATACCAGAGCCCTTTATAAATGAGAGTTCTTTATTAACCAGAGCCCTTTATAAACCAGTTTATGTTATAAACCAGAGCTCTTTATAAACCAAAGCCCTTTACAAACCAGAGCCCATTATAAACCAGAGCCCATTATGAACCAGAACCCTTTATAAACCAGAGCCCTCTATAAACCAAAGCCCTTTAAAATCCACAGCCCTTTAGAAACCAAAGCCCTTTATATACCAGAGCTCTTTATAAACCAAAACCCTTTATAAACCAGAGCCCGTTATAAACCAGAGCCTGCTATAAACCAGAGCACTTTATAAACCAGAGCCTGTTATAAACCAGAGCCCGTTATAAACCAGAGCCCTTTATAAACGAGAGCTCTTTATTAACCAGAGCCCTTTATAAAACAGAGTACGTTATAAACCAGAGCTCTATATAAACCAAAGCACTTTGCAAACTAGAATCCGTTATAAACCAGAGCCCATTATGGACCAGAATCCTTTATAAACCAGAGCCCTTTATAAACCAAAACCCTTTAAAAACCAGAGCCCTTTATAAACCAAAGCCCGTTATGAACCAGAGCCCATTACAAAACCAAAGCCCGTTATGAACCAGAGCCCGTTACAAAACCAAGGCCCTATATAAACCAGAACCCTTTATAAACCAGAGCCCGTTATAAACCAAAGCCCTTTAAAAACCAAAGCCCTTTAAAAACCAAAGCCCTTTAGAAACCATAACCCTTTATATACCAGTGCCTGTTATAAACCAGATCCCTTTATAAACCAAAACCGGTTATAAACCAGATCCAGTTATAAACCAGAGCCCTTTATAAACCAAAGCCGGTTATAAACCAGATCCCGTTATAAACCAGAGCCCATTATAAACCAATGCCGGTTATAAACCAGAGCCCTTTATAAACTAAAGCCTGTTATAAACCACAGCCCTTTATAAACCAAAGCCCGTTATGAACCAGAGCCCGTTACAAAACCAAGGCCCGTTATGAACCAGAGCCCGTTACAAAACCAAGGCCCGTTATGAACCAGAGCCCGTTACAAAACCAAGGCCCTATATAAACCAGAACCCTTTATAAACCAGAGCCCGTTATAAACCAAAGCCCTTTAAAAACCAAAGCCCTTTAAAAACCAAAGCCCTTTAGAAACCATAACCCTTTATATACCAGTGCCTGTTATAAACCAGATCCCTTTATAAACCAAAACCGGTTATAAACCAGATCCAGTTATAAACCAGAGCCCTTTATAAACCAAAGCCGGTTATAAACCAGATCCCGTTATAAACCAGAGCCCATTATAAACCAATGCCGGTTATAAACCAGAGCCCTTTATAAATTAAAGCCTGTTATAAACCACAGCCCTTTATAAACCAAAGCCCGTTATGAACCAGAGCCCGTTACAAAACCAAGGCCCGTTATGAACCAGAGCCCGTTACAAAACCAAAGCCCTTTATAAACCAGAACCCTTTATAAATCAGAGCCCGTTATAAACCAGAGACCTTTAGAAACCAAAGCCGTTAAGATACAAAACCCCTTTATAAACCAGAGCCTGTTATAAGCCAGAGCCCTGTAAAAACCAGAGCACTTTATAAACCCGAGCCCATTATAAACCAGAACCCTTTATAAACCGGAGCTTTTTATAAACCAAAGCCTTTTATAAACCAGAGGTTGTAATAAACCAGATCCCTTTATAAACGAGAGCTCTTTATTAACCAGAGCCCTATATAAACCAGAGCCCGTTATAAAGCAGAGTTCTTTATAAACCAGAGCTCTTTATTAACCAGATACCTTTATAAACCAGTGCCCGTTATAAACCAGAACCCTTTATAAACCAGAGGTTTTTATAAACCAAAGCCTTTTATAAATCAGATCCTGTTATAAACCAGAGTGCTTTATAAACCAGACGCCTTTATAAACCAAACACCTTTATGAACTAGAGCCGGTAATAAACCAGAGCCCTTTATAAACAAGAGCTCTTTATAAACCAAAACCCTTTATAAACTAGAGCCCGTTATAAACCAGAGACTGTTATAAACCAGAGCACTTTATAAACCAGAGCCTGTTATAAACCAGAGCCCTTTACAAACCGGAGCCTTTATAAACGAGAGCTCTTTATTAACCAGAGCCCTTTATAAACCAGAGCCTGCTATATACCAGAGCCCTTTATAAACGAGAGCTCTTTATTAACCAGATCCCTTTATAAACCAGTTTATGTTATAAACCAGAGCTCTTTATAAACCAAAGCCCTTTAAAAACCAGAGCCCATTATAAACCAGAGCCGATTATGAACCAGAACCCTTTATAAACCAGAGCCCTCTATAAACCAAAGCCCTTTAAAATCCACAGCCCTTTAGAAACCAAAGCCCTTTATATACCAGTGCCTGTTATAAACCAAAGCCCTTTATAAACCAAAGCCAGTTATAAACCAGATCCCGTTATAAACCAGAGCCCTTTATAAACCAAAGCCGGTTATAAACCAGGGCTTGTTATAAATCGTAGCCCTTTATAAACCAAAGCCCGTTATGAACCAGAGCCCGTTACAAAACCAAAGCCCGTTATGAACCAGAGCCCATTACAAAACCAAAGTCCTTTATAAACCAGAACCCTTTATAAACCAGAGCCTGTTATAGAACAGAGCCCTTTAAAAACCAGAGCCGGTTATAGACCAGAGAACATTATAAACCAGAGCTTTTTATAATCCAAAGCCTTTTATAAACCAGAGCCGTTGTAAACCAGGTCCCTTTAGAAACCAAAGCCGTTAAGATACCAAACCCCTTTATAAACCAAAGCCCGTTATCAACCAGAGCCTGCTATAAACCACAGCACTTTATAAACCAGAGCCTGTTATAAACCATAGCCCGTTATAAACAAGAGCCTGTTATAAACCAGAGCCCGTTATAAACCAGAGCCCTTTATAAACGGGAGCTCTTTATTAACCAGAGCCCTTTATAAACCAGAGTACATTATAAACTGGAGCTCTTTATAAACCAAAGCCCTTTACAAACCAGAGCCCGTTATAAACCAGAGCCCATTATGGAGCAGAAACCTTTATAAACCAGAGCCCTTTATAAACAGAAGCCCGTTAAAAACTAGAGCCATTTTTAAAACAAAGCCCGTTATGAACCAGAGCCCATTACAAAACCAAAGCCCGTTATGAACCAGAGCCCGTTACAAAACCAAGGCCCTTTATAAACCAGAACCCTTTATAAACCAGAGCCCGTTATAGACTAGAGCCCTTTAAAAACCAGAGCCGGTTATAAACCAGAGCCCTTTATAAACCAAAGCCCTTTAAAAACCAAAGCCCTTTAGAAACCATAGCCCTTTATATACCAGTGCCTGTTATAAACCAGAGCCCTTTATAAACCAAAACCGGTTATAAACCAGATCCCGTTATAAACCAAAGCCCTTTATAAACCAAAGCCGGTTATAAACCAGAGCCCTATATAAACTAAAGCCTGTTATAAACCACAGCCCTTTATAAACCAAAGCCCGTTATGAACCAGAGCCCGTTACAAAACCAAGGCCCGTTATTTACCAGAGCCCGTTACAAAACCAAAGCCCTTTATAAACCAGAACCCTTTATAAATCAGAGCCTTTTATAAACCAGAGCCCTTTAAACACCAGATCCGGTTATAAACCAGAGCCGTTATAAACCAGAGACCTTTAAAAACCAAAGCCGTTAAGATACGAAACCCCTTTATAAACCAGAGCATGTTATAAGCCAGAGCCTGTTATAAACCAGAGCCGGTTATAAACCAGAGCCGGTTATAAACTGGAGCCCTTTATGAACCAGAGCACATTAAAAATGAGAGCCCTTTATAAACCAGAGCCCGTTATAATCTAGAACCCTTTATAGACCAGAGCTCTTTATAAACCAAAACCCTTTATAAACCAGAGCCCGTTATAAACCAGAGCCTGTTATAATTCAGAGCACTTTATAAACCAGGGCCTGTTATACACCATAGCCCGTTATAAACCAGAGCCTGTTATAAACCAGAGTCCGTTATAAACCAGAGCCCTTTATAAACCAGAGCTCTTTATTAACCAGAGCTCTTTATAAATCAGAGTACGTTATAAACCAGAGCTCTTTATAAACCAAAGCCCTTTACAAACCAGAGCCCGTTATAAACCAGAGCCCATTATGGACCAGAACGCTTTATAAACCAAAGCCCTTTAAAAACCAAAGCCCTTTATAAACCAATGCCAGTTATAAACCAGAGCTTGTTACAAACCAGAACCATTTATAAACTAAAGCCGGTTATAAACCAGAGCCCATTATAAACCAAAGCAGGTTATAAACCAGAGCCTGTTACAAACCAGAGCCCGTTACAAACCAAAGCCCTTTTATAAACCAGAACCCTTTATAAACCAGAGCCTGTTATAGACCAGAGCACTGTAAAAACCAGAGCACTTTATAAACCAGAGCCCATTATAAACCAGAGCTTTTTATAAACCAAAGCCTTTTATAAACCAGAGCCGTTATAAACCAGAGCCCTTTATAAGCCAGAGCCTGTTATAAACCAGAGTGCTTTATAAACCAGACCCCTTTATAAACCAAACACCTTTATGAACTAGAGCCTGTAATAAACCAGAGCCCTTTATAAACCAGAGCTCTTTATTAACCAGATCCCTTTATAAAACAGTGCCCGTTATAAACCAGAACTCTTTACAAACCAGAGCTTTTTATAAACCAAACCCTTTTATAAACGAGATCCTGTTATAAACCAGAGTGCTTTATAAACCAGACCCCTTTATAAACCAAACACCTTTATGAACTAGAGCCCGTAATAAACCAGAGCCTGTTATACACCAGAGCACTTTATAAACCAGAGCCTGTTATAAACCAGAGCCCTTTATAAACTGGAGCCTTTATAAATGAGAGCTCTTTATTAACCAGAGCCCTTTATAAACCAGAGTATGTTATAAACCAGAGCCCTTTATAAACCGGAGCCTTTATAAATGAGAGCTCTTTATTAACCAGAACCCTTTATAAACCAGAGCCCTCTATAAACCAAAGCCCTTTACAATCCAAAGCCATTTAGAAACCAAAGCCCTTTATATACCATTGCCTGTTATAAACCAAAGTCCTTTATAAACCAAAGCCAATTATAAACCAGATCCCGTTATAAACCAGAGCACTTTATAAACCAGAGCGGGTTATAAACCAGAACTTGTTATAAACCAGAGCCATTTATAAACCAAAGCCCGTTATGAACCAGAGCCCGTTACAAAACCAAAGCCCGTTATGAACCAGAGCCCATTACAAAACCAAAGCCCTTTATAAACCAGAACCCTTTATAAACCAGAGCCCGTTATAGACCAGAGCCCTTTAAATACCAGAGCCGGTTATAAACCAGAGCCCATTATAAACCAGAGCTTTTTATAAACCAAAGCCTTTTATAAACCAGAGCCGTTATAAACCAGGGCCCTTTAGAAACCAAAGCCGTTAAGATACCAAACCCCTTTATAAAGCAGAGCCTGTTATAAACAAGAGCCGGTTATAAACCAGAGCCCTTTATAAACCAGAGCCCTTTATAAACGAGAGCTCTTTATTAACCAGAGCCCTTTATAAACCAGAGCCCGTTATAAACCAGAGCCCTTTATAAACCAGAGCTCTTTATTAATGAGAGCCGTTTATAAACCAGAGTACGTTATAAACCAGAGCTCTTTATAAACCAAAGCCCTTTACTAACCAGAGCCGATTATAAACCAGAGCCCATTATGAACCAAACCCTTTATAAACCAGAGCCCTTTATAAACCAAAAAGCCCTTTAAAAACCAAAGCCCTTTATAAACCAAAGCCCTTTAAAAACCAAAGCTCTTTAGAAACCAAAGCCCTTTATATACCAGTGCCTGTTATAAACCAGAGCCCTATATAAACCAAAGTCGGTTATAAACCTGATCCTATTATAAACCAGAGCCCTTTATAAACCAAAGCCGGTTTAAACCAGAGCTTGTTATAAACCAGAGCCCTTTATAAACAAGAGCTCGTAATAAACCAGAACCCTTTAAAAACCAGAGCCGGTTATAAACCAGAGCCCGTTATAAACCATAGCCCTTTATAAACCAGAGCCCTTTATAAACCAGAGCCTTTTATAAACTAAAGCCGGTTAAAAACCAAAGCCGGTTATAAACCAGAGCTTGTTATAAACCAGAGCCCTTTATAAACGAGAGCAATTTATAAAATAAAGCTTGTTATAAACCAGAGCCCATTATAAACCGGAGCCCGTTATAAACCAGGACCCTTTATAAACCAAAACCGGTTATAAACCAAAGCCCGTTATGAACCAGAGCCCGTTACAAAACCAAACCCCTTTATAAACCAGAACCCTTTAGAAACCAGAGCCGGTTATAAACCAGAGCTGGTTATAAACCTGATCCCCTTATAAACCAGAGCCCTTTATAAACTAAAGCTGGTTATAAACCAGAGCTTGTTATAAACCAGAGCCCTTTATAAACTAAAGCCCGTTATAAACCAGAGCCCTTTGTAAACCAAAGCACGTTATGAACCAGAGCCCGTTACAAAACCAAAGCCTGTTATGAACCAGAGCCCGTTACAAAACCAAAGCCCTTTATAAACCAGAACCCTTTAAAAAACAGAGTCCGTTATAAACCAGAGCCCTTTCAAAACCAAAGCCGGTTATAAACCAGAGCTTGTTATAAACCAGAGCAATTTATAAACTAAAGCCTGTTATAAACCAGAGCCCATTATAAACCAGATCCCTTTATAAACGAGAGCTCTTTATTAACCAAAGCCCTTTTCAAACCAGAGCCTGTTATAAACCAGAGCCCATTATGAACCAGAACCCTTTATAAACCAGAGCCCTTTATAAACCAAAGCCCTTTAAAAACCGAAGCCCTTTAGAAACCAAAGCCCTTTATATACCAGTGCCTGTTGTAAACCAGAGCCCATTATCAACCAGATCCCTTTATAAACCAAAGCCCTTTAAAAACCAAAGCCCTTTAGAAACCAAAGCCCTTTATATACCAGTGCCTGTTATAAACCAGAGCCCTTTATAAACCAAAGCCGGTTATAAACCTGATCCCATTATAAACCAGAGCCCTTTATAAACCAAAGCCGGTTTAAACCAGAGCTTGTTATAAACCAGAGCCCTTTATAAACAAGAGCTCGTTATAAACCAGAACCCTTTAAAAACCAGAGCCGGTTATAAACCAGAGCCCGTTATAAACCATAGCCCTTTATAAACCAAAACCGGTTATAAACCAAAGACCGTTATGAACCAGAACCTGTTACAAAACCAAAGCCCTTTATAAACCAGAAGCCTTTAGAAACCAGAGCCGGTTACAAACCAGAGCTGGTTATAAACCTGATCCCTATATAAACCAGAACCTTTTATAAACTAAAGCCGGTTATAAACCAAAGCCGGTTATAAACCAGAGCGTGTTATAAACCAGAGCCCTTTATAAACCAAAACCGGTTATAAACCAAAGCCCGTTATGAACCAGAGCCCGTTACAAAACCAAACCCCTTTATAAACCAGAACCCTTTAGAAACCAGAGCCGGTTATAAACCAGAGCTGGTTATAAACCTGATCCCCTTATAAACCAGAGCCCTTTATAAACTAAAGCCGGTTATAAACCAGAGCTTGTTATAAACCAGAGCCCTTTATAAACTAAAGCCCGTTATAAACCAGAGCCCTTTGTAAACCAAAGCTTGTTATGAACCAGAGCCCGTTACAAAACCAAAGCCTGTTATGAACCAGAGCCCGTTACAAAACCAAAGCCCTTTATAAACCAGAACCCTTTAAAAAACAGAGTCCGTTATAAACCAGAGCCCTTTCAAAACCAAAGCCGGTTATAAACCAGAGCTTGTTATAAACCAGAGCAATTTATAAACTAAAGCCTGTTATAAACCAGAGCCCATTATAAACCAGATCCCTTTATAAACGAGAGCTCTTTATTAACCAAAGCCCTTTACAAACCAGAGCCTGTTATAAACCAGAGCCCATTATGAACCAGAACCCTTTATAAACCAGAGCCCTTTATAAACCAAAGCCCTTTAAAAACCGAAGCCCTTTAGAAACCAAAGCCCTTTATATACCAGTGCCTGTTGTAAACCAGAGCCCATTATAAACCAGATCCCTTTATAAACCAAAGCCCTTTAAAAACCAAAGCCCTTTAGAAACCAAAGCCCTTTATATACCAGTGCCTGTTATAAACCAGAGCCCTTTATAAACCAAAGCCGGTTATAAAGCTGATCCCATTATAAACCAGAGCCCTTTATAAACAAAAGCCGGTTTAAACCAGAGCTTGTTATAAACCAGAGCCCTTTATAAACAAGAGCTCGTTATAAACCAGAACCCTTTAAAAACCAGAGCCGGTTATAAACCATAGCCCTTTATAAACCAAAACCGGTTATAAACCAAAGACCGTTATGAACCAGAGCCCGTTACAAAACCAAAGCCCTTTATAAACCAGAACCCTTTAGAAACCAGAGCCGCTTACAAACCAGAGCTGGTTATAAACCTGATCCCGTTATTAACCAGAGCCCTTTATAAACTAAAGCCGGTTATAAACCAAAGCCGGTTATAAACCAGAGCTTGTTATAAACCAGAGCCCTTTATAAACGAGAGCAATTTATAAAATAAAGCTTGTTATAAACCAGAGCCCATTATAAACCAGAGCCCGTTATAAACCAGAACCCTTTATAAACCAAAACCGGTTTTAAACCAAAGCCCGTTATGAACCAGAGCCCGTTACAAAACCAAAGCCCTTTATAAACCAGAACCCTTTAGAAACCAGAGCCGGTTATAAACCAGAGCTGGTTATGAACCTGATCCCGTTATAAACCAGAGCCCTTTATAAACTAAAGCCGGTTATAAACCAGAGCATGTTATAAACCAGAGCCCTTTATAAACTAAAGCCCGTTATAAACCAGAGCCCCTTGTAAACCAAAGCACGTTATGAACCAGAGCCCGTTACAAAACCAAAGCCCTTTATAAACCAGAACCCTTTAAAAAACAGAGTCCGTTATAAACCAGAGCCCTTTCAAAACCAAAGCCGGTTATAAACCAGAGCTTGTTATAAACCAGAGCAATTTATAAACTAAAGCCTGTTATAAACCAGACCCATTATAAACCATATCCCTTTATAAACGAGAGCTCTTTATTAACCAAAGCCCTTTACAAACCAGAGCCTGTTATAAACCAGAACAGATTATGAACCAGAACCCTTTATAAACCAGAGCCCTTTATAAACCAAAGCCCTTTAAAAACTGAAGCCCTTTAGAAACCAAAGCCCTTTATATACCAGTGCCTGTTGTAAACCAGAGCCCATTATAAACCAGATCCCTTTATAAACGAGAGCTCTTTATTAACCAAAGCCCTTTACAAACCAGAGCCCGTTATAAACCAGAGCCCATTATGAACCAGATCCCGTTATAAACCAGAGCCCTTTATAAACCAAAGCCGCTTATAATCCAGAGCCTGTTATAAACCAGAGCCCTTTATAAACCAAAGCCCGTTTTGAACCAGAGCCCGTTACAAAACCAAAGCCCGTTATGAACCAGAGCCCGTTACAAAACTAAGGCCCTTTATAAACCAGAACCCTTTATAAACCAGAGTCCGTTATAAACCAGAGCCCATTAAAAACCAGAACCCTTTATAAACCAGAGTACGTTATAAACCAGAGCTCTTTATAAACCAAAGCCCTTTACAAACCAGAGCCCATTATAAACCAGAGCCCATTATGAACCAGAACCCTTTATAAACCAGAGCCCTTTAGAAACCAAAGCCCTTTAAAAACCAAAGCCCTTTAGAAACCAAAGCCCTTTATATACCAGTGCCTGTTATAAACCAGAGCCCTTTATAAACCAAAGCCAGTTATAAACCAGATCCCGTTATAAACCAGAGCCCTTTATAAACCAAAGCTGGTTATAAACCTGAGCTTGTTATAAACCAGAGCCCTTTATAAACTATAGCCTGTTATAAACCAAAACCCTTTATAAACCAAAGCCCGTTATGAACCAGAGCCCGTTCCAAAACCAAAGCCCGTTATGAACCAGAGCCGTTACAAAACCATAGCACTTTATAAACCAGAACCATTTATAAATCAGAACCCGTTATAAACCAGAGCCGGTTATAAACCAGAGCCGGTTATAAACTGGAGCCCTTTATGAACCAGAGCCCATTAAAAACGAGAGCCCTTTATAAACCAAGCTCGTTATAATCTAGAACCCTTTATAAACCAGAGCTCTTTATAAACCAAAACCCTTTATAAACCAGAGCCCGTTATAAACCAGAGCCTGTTATAAACCATATTCCGTTATAAACCAGAGCCTGTTATAAACCAGAGCCCGTTATAAACCAGAGCCCTTTATAAACAAAAGCTCTTTATTAACCAGAGCCTGTTATAAACCGGAGCCCGTTATAAACCAGAGCCCTTTATAAACGAGAGCTCTTTGTTAACCAGAGCCCTTTATAAACCAGAGTACGTTATAAACTAGAGCTCTTTATAAACCAAAGCCCTTTACAAACCAGAGCCCGTTATAAACCAGAGCCCATTATGGACCAGAACCCTTTATAAACCAGAGCCCTTTATAAACCAAAGGCCTTTAAAAACAAGAGCCCTTTATAAACCAAAGCCCGTTATGAACCAGAGCCCCTTACAAAACCAAGGCCCTTTATAAACCAGAACCCTTTATAAACCAGAGCCAGTTATAACCCATAGCCCATTAAAAACCAGAGCCGGTTATAAACCAGAGCCCATTCTAAACCAGAGCTTTTTATAAACCAAAGCCCTTTACAAACCAGAGCCTGTTATAAACCAGAGCCCATTATGAACCAGAACCCTGTATAAACCAGAGCCGTTTATAAACCAAAGCCCTTTAAAAACCGAAGCCCTTTAGAAACCAAAGCTCTTTATATACCAGTGCCTGTTGTAAACCAGAGCCCATTATGAACCAGAACCCTTTATAAACCAGAGCCCTTTAGAAACCAAAGCCCTTTAAAAACCAAAGCCCTTTAGAAACCAAAGCCCTTTATATACCAGTGCCTGTTATAAACCAGAGCCCTTTATAAACCAAAGCCAGTTATAAACCAGATCCCGTTATAAACCAGAGCCCTTTATAAACCAAAGCTGGTTATAAACCTGAGCTTGTTATAAACCAGAGCCCTTTATAAACTATAGCCTGTTATAAACCAAAACCCTTTATAAACCAAAGCCCGTTATGAACCAGAGCCCGTTACAAAACCAAAGCCTGTTATGAACCAGAGCCGTTACAAAACCATAGCACTTTATAAACCAGAACCATTTATAAATCAGAACCCGTTATAAACCAGAGCCGGTTATAAACCAGAGCCGGTTATAAACTGGAGCCCTTTATGAACCAGAGCCCATTAAAAACGAGAGCCCTTTATAAACCAAGCTCGTTATAATCTAGAACCCTTTATAAACCAGAGCTCTTTATAAACCAAAACCCTTTATAAACCAGAGCCCGTTATAAACCAGAGCCTGTTATAAACCATAGCCCGTTATAAACCAGAGCCTGTTATAAACCAGAGCCCGTTATAAACCAGAGCCCTTTATAAACAAAAGCTCTTTATTAACCAGAGCCTGTTATAAACCGGAGCCCGTTATAAACCAGAGCCCTTTATAAACGAGAGCTCTTTGTTAACCAGAGCCCTTTATAAACCAGAGTACGTTATAAACTAGAGCTCTTTATAAACCAAAGCCCTTTACAAACCAGAGCCCGTTATAAACCAGAGCCCATTATGGACCAGAACCCTTTATAAACCAGAGCCCTTTATAAACCAAAGGCCTTTAAAAACAAGAGCCCTTTATAAACCAAAGCCCGTTATGAACCAGAGCCCCTTACAAAACCAAGGCCCTTTATAAACCAGAACCCTTTATAAACCAGAGCCAGTTATAACCCATAGCCCATTAAAAACCAGAGCCGGTTATAAACCAGAGCCCATTCTAAACCAGAGCTTTTTATAAACCAAAGCCCTTTACAAACCAGAGCCTGTTATAAACCAGAGCCCATTATGAACCAGAACCCTGTATAAACCAGAGCCCTTTATAAACCAAAGCCCTTTAAAAACCGAAGCCCTTTAGAAACCAAAGCTCTTTATATACCAGTGCCTGTTGTAAACCAGAGCCCATTATAAACCAGATCCCTTTATAAACCAAAGCCCTTTAAAATCCAAAGCCCTTTAGAAACCAAAGCCCTTTATATACCAGTGCCTGTTATAAACCAGAGCACTTTATAAACCAAAGCCAGTTATAAACCAGATCCCGTTATAAACCAGAGCCCTTTATAAACCAAAGCTGGTTATAAACCAGAGCTTGTTATAAACCAGAGCCCTTTATAAACTAAAGCCTGTTATAAACCAGAGCCCTTTATAAACCAAAGCCCGTTATGAACCAGAGCCCGTTACAAAACCAAAGCCCGTTATGAACCAGAGCCCGTTACAAAACCATAGCCCTTTATAAACCAGAACCATTTATAAATCAGAACCCGTTATAAACCAGAGCCGGTTATAAACTGGAGCCCTTTATGAACCAGAGCCCATTAAAAACAAGAGCCCTTTATAAACCAGAGCCCGTTATAATCAAACCCTTTATAAACCAGAGCTCTATATAAACCAAAACCCTTTATAAACCAGAGCCCGTTATAAACCAGAGCCTGTTTTAAACCAGAGGACTTTATAAACCAGAGCCTGTTATAAACCATAGCCCGTTATAAACCAGAGCCTGTTATAAACCAGAGCCCATTATAAACCAGAGCCCTTTATAAACGAGAGCTCTTTATTAACCAGAGCTCTTTATAAACCAGAGTACGTTATAAACCAGAGCCCTTTATAAACCAAAGCCCTTTACAAACCAGAGCCCGTTATAAACCAGAGCCCATTATGGACCAGAACCCTTTACAAACCAGAGCCCTGTATAAACCAAAGCACTTTAAAAATCAGAGCCCTTTATAAACCAAAGCCCGTTATGAACCAGAGCCCGTTACAAAACCAAAGCCCGTTATGAACCATAGCCCGTTACAAAACCAAGGCCCTTTATAAACCAGAACCCTTTATAAACCAGAGCCCTTTAAAAACCAGAGCCGTATATAAACCAGAGCCCATTATAAACCAGAGCTTTTTATAAACCAAAGCCTTTTATAAACCAGAGCCGTTATAAACCAGAGCCCTTTAGAAACCACAGCCGTTAAGATACCAAACCCCTTTATAAACCAGAGCCTGTTATAAACCAGAGCCGGTTATAAACCAGAGCTGGTTATAAACTGTAGCCCTTTATGAACCAGAGCCCATTAAAAACGAGAGCCCTTTATAAACCAGAGCCCGTTAAAATCTAGAACCCTTTATAAACCAGAACTCTTTATTGACCAGAGCCCTTTATAAACCAGAGTACGTTATAAACCAGAGCTCTTTATAAACCAAAGCCGGTTATAAACCAGAGCTTGTTATTGTTAGGATCCGGGGCTTTGCCCACCAGAGGGAGCCATGGATCCATGCCTGAGGAGCTTGGACTCCGAATGAACAGCTGTTTTCCATTCTGCTGATTAAGGAAGCTTTCCTATATAAGCTGAGTGTGACCTCCCCTCTGAGCTGGATCGTTGTCTTACCTGTGCCACCATGCCTGTCTGAACTTGGAACCTGCAGTTTCCATGTGTTCCAATAAATATTGGACTTTTAATCCTCCCTCTGTGTCTGTGAGTTCTGCATTATGGGCTAGTAAAACCATCGCTTCATGACAGAACGATCCAGCCAACAGACTAGCCCAGCAGACTCCTTCTACACGCTCCTGGAGAGCCCGCTCTGTGCCGTCTGGAGACCCCTGAGCCCGCTCTGTGCCGTCTGAAGACCCCTGAGCCCGCTCGGTGCCGTCTGGAGACCCCTGAGCTCGCTCTGTGCCGTCTGGAGACCCCTGAGCCCGCTCTGTTTCATCTGGAGACCCCTGAGCCTGCTCTGCGTCTTCCAGAGACTCCGAATGATGAGCCACAATCGGTGGTTCCCTCTGTTCCTGAGGTGGAGCCACAGTCGGTGGCTTTCCATGTTCCGGATGCGGAGCCGCAGTCGGCAGCTTCCTCTGCTCTGGATGTGGAGCCGTAGTGGGCGGACCTGTTTGAGCCTGTTGCTGAGCAACGGGAGCGGAGACGGCGTCCTTCTCGGAGCTTCCTGCTGAAGGGGAGACAGTGTTTCTCCCGGTGCTTCCTGCTGAAGCGGAGGTGACGCCCTCCACCAAGGCCCCTACAGATTCTGAGACTCTGCTCTGCTGTCAGTTCCATGGCCGGTCACCTGAGTCTCTTCCTGGCATCCCTGGTTCGCCCTTCGCCCTCCATGGGCGAGTTGTTTTGTTTTCTTTGGGGCGTCTGGAATCCGCCCTTGAGGGGGGGGTACTGTTAGGATCCGGGGCTTTGCCCACCAGAGGGCGCCATGGATCCATGCCTGGGGACTTGGACTCAGCATGAACAACTGTTTTCCATTCTGCTGATTAAGGAAGCTTTCCTATATAAGCTGAGTGTGACCTCCCCTCTGAGCTGGATCGTTGTCTTACCTGTGCCACCATGCCTGTCTGAATTTGGAACCTGCAGTTTCCATGTGTTCCAATAAATATTGGACTTTTAATCCTCCCTCTGTGTCTGTGAGTTCTGCATTTGGGCTAGTAGAACCATCGCTTCATGACAGTTATAAACCAGAGCCCTTTATAAACTAAAGCCTGTTATAAACCACAGCCCTTTATAAACCAAAGGCCGTTATGAACCAGTGCCCGTTACAAAACCAGAGCCCATTAAAAACGAGAGCCCTTTATAAACCAGAGCCTGTTATAATCTAGAACCCTTTATAAACCAGAGCTCTTTATAAACCAAAACCCTTTATAAACCAAAGCCCGTTATAAACCAGAGCACTTTATAAACCAGAACCCTTTATAAACCAGAACCCTTTAAAAACCGGAGCCGGTTATAAACCAGAGCCCATTATAAACCAGAGCTTTATATAAACCAAAGCCTTTTATAAACCAGAGCCGTCATAAACCAGAGCCCTTTAGAAACCAAAGCCGTTAAGATACCAAACCCCTTTATAAACCAGAGCCTGTTATAAACCAGAGCCGGTTATAAACAAGAGCTGGTTATAAACTGGAGCCCTTTATAAACCAGAGCCCGTTATAATTTAGAACCCTTTATAAACCAGAGCTCTTTATTGACCAGAGCCCTTTATAAACCAGAGTATGTTATAAACCAGAGCTCTTTATTAACCAAAGCGGGTTATAAACCAGAGCTTGTTATAAACCAGAGCCCTTTATAAACTAAAGCCTGTTATAAACCACAGCCCTTTATAAACCAAAGGCCGTTATGAACCAGAGCCCGTTACAAAACCAAAGCCCGTTATGAACCAGAGTGTCATGATTGGTTCAGGAAGACCCAATATGCAGAACACCACGGAGACGGAAACTGGAGTAAAAGTTAACAATGTTTATTGAACAATGGAACAATGAAAGAGTCAGGTACTGGTTCACATCTGGGGATCTGGTTCACAGGTAACTGGAAAGGAGACAGTTCAGTTAGCCACATAGCTGGTGAATGTGGAAATGTTATCTTCAGAGATCTACCTTGAAGAATCCGGGTTTGGCTTTGAGAGAGGCACTGTTGGTTCCAGAGACTGTTTGATTCAGCAGAGTTCAGTTTCAGCTTCAGCGTCTTGCATCTAACGATAGGACAGACCTTGGTTTTCCAGCTCTTAGTCCAGAGCAGCATGGGAAAATCCAGAGAAGGTTCTTCAGGTTTGGCTCTGAGGGCAGGCTCGACAGGTTAAGCTCATCCAGAGCTTACAGGACAAAAACAGGTTTCCTGTAGGCAGAGACAAAGGTAATTAGTTTCCAGCTAGGAGACTAGAGGCAACAAAGATTTCACAGAGGAAGTTAGGCTCAGGTGCTAACCAAACTGGATAAACACTGCGGCGTAGATGCGAGGTCTGAGGGCAGCTTATATTGTGGAGGATCCTCCTGATGATGAGATGGGTTTCAGGTGTGTTGAAGGCTCAGCTCAGGAGGATCCACAGTGAACTCTGCTGGAGACAGGTGGTACAGCTCCCGATCCCAACAGTACCCCCCCCTCAACGACTGCCTCTTGGCGGTCCAGAAGACGTCGATGGGAGGGATCGCTCGTACTCCTAGATGAGGGATGGGTCGAGGATGTATGAACCAGGAACCCACTGACGATCCTCCGGACCGTAGCCCTCCCAGTCCACCTCGCCGACGGGAGTCCACGATCCGGCGGACGGTGAAAGCCGGATGTCCATCGACTTCCAGGGCGGGTTGAGGGGAGTCGGACGGAGGGCACAAAGGGCTGGAGATCACGGGCTTGATCTGAGAGACGTGGAATGTGGGATGAATTCGAAGAGTCGGAGGCAGTTGTAGTCGTACGGCAGACTGGTTTATGACCTGGGAAATCCTGTAGGGGCCAATGAATCTGGGAGAGAGTTTAGGGGACATCCCCTTGAGGGGAATGTCCCGAGTGGAGAGCCATACCTCCTGACCGACGGAGTAAACTGGTGCAGGGCGTCTTCTTGAGTCAGCGAAACGTTTAGTGGTCTCCATGGAACGGTTGAGGGTGGCTATGGTGTCTCTCCAGATGCGATGACTGCGGCGGATGTGGTGGTTGACTGATTTGACCGAAATCTCTCTCTCGTCTGCGGGGAAAAGTGGAGGTTGATAACCAAGACTGACCTGGAAAGGAGACTGGCCGGTGGAAGCTGACTTTAGAGAGTTGTGAGCATATTCGATCCATGGAAGGTGTTGGCTCCAATCGGAGGGATTACTAGAGGTCAGACAACGAAGGGAAGATTCGAGCTGTTGATTCATTCTCTCGGTTTGGCCGTTGGTGTTGGGATCTGGAGAAGTTCCACCTCTCTCCAGCAGAGTTCGCTGTGGATCCTCCTGAGCTGAGCCTTCGACACACCTGAGACGCATCAGATCATCAGGAGAATCCTCCAGTATATAAGCAGCCTTCAGACCTTGCCTCAACGCCGCAGTGTTTATCCAGTTTGGTTAGCACCTAAGCGTCACTTCCTCTGTGAATTCTTTGTTGCCTCAAATCTCCTAGTTGGATTCTAATTCCATTTTGTCTCTGCTTACAGGGAACCTGTTTTTGTCTTGTAAGCTCTGGATGAGCTTAACCTGCCGAGCCTGCCCTCTGAGCCAAACCTGAAGACCTTCCTCTGGATTCCCATGCTGCTCTGGACTAAGAGCTGGAAAACCAAAGTCAAGGTCTGTCCTAACGTTAGAGGCAAGACGCTGAAGCTGACACTGAACTCTGCTGAAACAAACAGTCTCTGGACCCAACAGTTCCTCTCTCAAGGTCTAACCTGGATTCCTCAAGGTAGAAATCAGAAGATCTCTATTCCACATTCATCTGCTCCGTGGCTAACTGAACTATCTTCCCACAGACCCCAGTGTATCTGCCCTCCAGGGTTGAACCAGTTTCCAGTCATTATTCCATGTGCTTTAACTCAATAAACTCATTTAAACTTTCTCTCTGTTTCCGTTGTGTTCTGCATATTGGGCCTCTCTGAACCCCATCCTGACAGAACACTGCGGCCAAACACAAGGCCCAGCAGACCATCTCCATCGTCGTTTGTAGGAGCAAGATGCTCAAATCTATGGGAACGCTCAAGCTCTACGTGAGTTAAACACCCACATCGAAATGCATAACCAAGTGATTCAAAGCCTCACTAACAGATTGAGCAATGCTAACGCCACGCCGCTGGCACAACCATTTCCGGGTCCAGTTCCTCCTCCGAGGTCACCGGCGGTGACGTCATCATCAGAGTTCCGACCTAGTCTCCCAGAAAAATTCTCTGGTAACATTAAAGACTGCAAGGGATTTTTATTCCAATGTCGACTAATTATTCAAAACTCCCCTGACAGTTTTCCAACGGATTACAAGAAGATAACCTTTATTTTGTCTCAATTGACCGGAAGAGCCCTTGAGTGGGCGCAAGCTAGATTTTCCTCCGAAGAAAGCCTGAGCTGCCAATATTCAGACTTTATTTCTGAGTTTTCTCAAGTTTTTAACCAGGAGACAGATCAAACTGTAGACTCTCGTGCTCTTTTGAATTTAAAACAAGGAAATTCATCTGTAGCTGAATTCTCTATTAACTTCCGGGTGAAAGCCGCAGCTTCCGGTTGGAATCAATGTGCGTTAAAGAGTGCTTATTTTGAGGCCCTCAACGAAAATATTAAAGATGAGCTTGCAACCCTCGACGAACCAGCTACTCTCGAGGAATTAATCCGCCTGACAATTAGGCTGGATAATAGGATTCGAGCTAGAAATAACACAAAACCAAGGAATTATGGTCCATTCAACTCTTCTAACAATGTGAGTGCCTTTTTTACTCCCACAGAACCTTTTTCTAAGCCGAGGTCTATGACCCAATCTCTCCCTTTGCCGGTTCAGGCCTCTCATGCGGTAGAAGTGGAAGCCGAACCCATGCAGGTTGGACATACGAGGCTAACTCCTGAGGAAAGATTAAGGCGTGTCAGGAGCAAGCTGTGCATCTACTGTGGTGAGAGTGGCCATTTCATTGCCTCATGCCCAGCTAAATCAAAAGCCGGGGCCCGTCAGAGGATCTGAGGAGTCTGACGGGCCAAGTTATCTCTGAGAAATCTCCTCGCCTGTTGCTTCCTGCCACATTGTTCTTTGCTGATCAAAACCTCACTTTATCTGCCTTCATCGATTCAGGTTGTGAAAGGAATTTAATTGATTCCAACCTGGTTCAAAAGCTACAGATTGAAACTATTCCTCTAACCCAGCCTCTCTGTGTCTCCGCGATCGATGGAAAGAAACTTCACCAAGTTACTCATCAAACACAACCCCTCGAGCTGTTGATCTCAGGTAACCATCGTGAAACCTTATCCTTCATTGTTTTTCCCTCTGCATGTTCTCCTTTGGTCTTGGGGTTTGAGTGGCTGGAACGACACAACCCCCATATAAATTGGACTGATCGTCACATTGAGTCTTGGTCAACCACTTGCCATGAGACATGCCTTCGTTCAGCAGCTCCCGCTGTGAGATCACCTAGAGGTGGGGGGGAGATGGACGCTCCTGACCTTTCTTCTGTCCCTTCAGAGTACCTTGATCTGGCTCCTGTCTTCAGTAAGGTCAGTGCTACGTCCCTTCCACCTCACAGACCATACAACTGTGCTATCGAGCTATTACCAGGTGCACCTCTACCCAGCAGTAGACTTTATAATATCTCCAAACCAGAACGAGAGACGATGGAGAAATATATTAATGAGTCGTTAGCTGCTGGAATAATCCGCCCCTCTTCATCTCCATTGGGAGCAGGTTTCTATTTTGTGGGCAAAAAGGATGGTTCACTTAGACCATGTATCGACTACAGAGGGTTGAACCAAATCACTGTTAAGAACAAGTACCCACTTCCTCTTCTTGCTTCCGCATTCGAACCAGTACAAGGGGCTACTGTCTTTACTAAGCTCGATTTAAGGAACGCCTATCACCTTCTCAGGATCAGAGATGGTGATGAATGGAAAACAGCCTTTAAGACTCCTCTGGGCCAGTTCGAGTACCTAGTCATGCCTTTTGGTCTTACCAACGCCCCTGCTTGTTTTCAGGCTTTAGTTAACGACGTTCTCAGAGACTTTTTGAATGTGTTTGTTTTTGTCTATATCGACGACATACTCATTTACTCCAAGGATCTTCCTGAGCATAAGAAGCATGTCCGCCTGGTTTTACAAAGACTTCTTGAGAATAAACTTTTTGTCAAAGCCGAGAAATGCCAGTTTCACCAATCTTCAGTCACCTTTTTGGGGTTTGTGCTCGAGGGCGGGCAGGTTAAGCCATCTGAAGATAAGATAAAAGCAGTTTTGGAGTGGCCGGTTCCCGAGAACCGTAAACAGCTGCAGAGATTCCTGGGTTTCGCAAACTTTTATCGAAGATTCATCAGGAACTACAGTCAGACAGCTCTCCCTCTTACCTCTCTAACTTCAGTCAAAAGAACCTTCCAATGGACCCCCGAGGCAAAAACTGCATTTGACAAACTTAAGATGTTGTTTTCCAGAGCTCCAGTGTTAATCCAGCCTGATCCCTCAAAACAATTCATCCTCGAAGTCGACCCTTATGACTATGGAGTTGGTGCTGTTTTATCTCAAAGACTCGTTTCAGATCAAAGAGTTCACCCATGTGCTTTTTTCTCCCGTAGACTTTCCCCTGCTGAGCAAAACTACGATGTTGGTGACCGCGAACTATTGGCCATCAAATTGGCATTAGAGGAGTGGAGACACTGGCTTGAAGGAGCTGAACACCCGGTTCTTGTTTGGACAGATCACAAGAACCTTTCCCTACATCCAATCCATCAAACAAGCCAATCCTCGGCAGTCAAGGTGGTCACTTTTCTTCTCCCGTTTCAATCTCATTATCTCTTACAGACCCGGATCCAAGAACATCAAACCCGATTCTCTCTCTCGTCTTTATTCCACTGAACAATCCGAGACGCCTGAACCTGTTCTACCCTCTTCCTGCACTGTTGGGGTGGTTACCTGGGAGATCTCCGACCTCATAAACTCTGCCCTGGCTTCTGAACCTGACCCAGGTAATGGTCCTCCAAACAAATCTTATGTTCCTTCTTCGGTCAGATCACGCCTAATTCAATGGATGCATACTGCCAAATTTTCCGCTCATCCGGGGGTGAGCAGAACCATCAACCTTATCTCTAGACGTTTCTGGTGGCCTACCCTGCACAGGGATGTGAAGGAATATGTTCTGGCCTGTCCTACCTGCGCCAGAAACAAGACCACACATCAACCTCCTTCTGGCCTGTTGCACCCTCTTCCTGTTCCTTCTCGCCCCTGGTCACATATCGCAATTGACTTCGTTACTGGTCTTCCCATCTCTCGAGGTATGTCCACAATCCTTACCATTGTTGACCGATTTTCCAAGTCCTGCCATCTTGTTCCCCTCAGGAAGCTTCCCACGGCTTTTCAAACCGCCCAGCTCCTAATTAAACACGTCTTCCGTCTACATGGTATCCTTCAGGAGATTCTTTCGGACCGCGGACCACAATTCATCTCTCAGGTTTGGAAAGCCTTTTGCTCAGCTCTTAACTGCAAATCGTCTCTCACCTCAGGTTATCACCCACAGTCCAATGGCCAAACAGAAAGAATGAACCAGCAGCTCGAATCCTCCCTTCGTTGTCTCACCTCCAGTAATCCCTCTGACTGGAGCCAGCATCTCCCATGGATTGAATACGCCCACAACTCTCTCAAGCCAGCTTCCACCGGCCAGTCCCCATTTCAGGTCAGTCTTGGTTACCAACCTCCACTTTTCCCTGCAGACGAGAGAGAGATTTCGGTCCAATCAGTCAACCACCACATCCGCCGTTGTCATCGTATCTGGAGAGACAACATAGCCACCCTCAACCGTTCCTTGGAGACCACCAAACGGTTCGCCGACTCTAAGAGACGTCCTGCCCCAGATTACTCCGTCGGTCAGGAGGTATGGCTCTCCACTCGGGACATTCCCCTCAAGGGGATGTCCCGTAAACTCTCTCCGAGATACATTGGCCCCTACAGGATTTCCCAGGTCATAAACCCGTCAGCCATTCGCCTACAACTTCCTCCGACTCTTCGCATTCATCCCACGTTCCACGTTTCCCAGATCAAGCCTGTCATCTCCAGCCCTTTGTGCCCTCCGTCCGACTCCCCTCCACCCGCCCTGGAAGTTGATGGACATCCGGCCTTCACCGTCCGCCGGATCGTGGACTCCCGTCGGCGAGGTCGCGGCTGGCAGTACCTAGTCGATTGGGAGGGCTACGGTCCGGAGGATCGCCAGTGGGTTCCTGGCTCCTACATCCTCGACCCATCCCTCATCGAGGAGTACGAGCGATCCCTCCCATCGACGTCTTCTGGACCGCCAAGAGGCGGTCGTTGAGGGGGGGGTACTGTTGGGATCTGGAGAAGTTCCACCTCTCTCCAGCAGAGTTCGCTGTGGATCCTCCTGAGCTGAGCCTTCGACACACCTGAGACGCATCTCATCATCAGGAGGATCCTCCAGTATATAAGCAGCCTTCAGACCTTGCCTCAACGCCGCAGTGTTTATCCAGTTTGGTTAGCACCTAAGCCTCACTCCCTCTGTGAATTCTTTGTTGCCTCAAATCTCCTAGTTGGATTCTAATTCCATTTTGTCTCTGCTTACAGGGAACCTATTTTTGTCTTGTAAGCTCTGGATGAGCTTAACCTGCCGAGCCTGCCCTCTGAGCCTAACCTGAAGACCTTCCTCTGGATTCCCATGCTGCTCTGGACTAAGAGCTGGAAAACCAAAGTCAAGGTCTGTCCTAATGTTAGAGGCAAGACCCTGAAGCTGACACTGAACTCTGCTGAAACAAACAGTCTCTGGACCCAACAGTTCCTCTCTCAAGGTCTAACCCGGATTCCTCAAGGTAGAAATCAGAAGATCTCTATTCCACATTCATCTGCTCCGTGGCTAACTGAACTATCTTCCCACAGACTCCAGTGTATCTGCCCTCCAGGATTGAACCAGTTTCCAGTCATTATTCCATGTGCTTTAACTCAATAAACTCATTTAAACTTTCTCTCCGTTTCCGTTGTGTTCTGCATATTGGGCCTCTCTGAACCCAATCATGACAGTTGGACTGTGGGTGATAACCTGAGGTGAGAGAAGATTTGCAGTTGAGGGCTGAACAAAATGCCTTCCAAACCTGAGAGATGAATTGTGGACCACGATCGGAAAGAATCTCCTGAGGGATGCCGTGTAGACTGAAAACGTGTTTAATAAGGAGCTGGGCGGTCTGAAAAGCCGTAGGAAGCTTCCTGAGGGGTACAAGATGGCAGGACTTGGAAAATCGGTCAACAATGGTGAGAATTGTGGACATACCTCGAGAAATGGGAAGACCAGTAACAAAGTCGATTGCGATGTGAGACCAGGGACGAGAAGGAATAGGAAGTGGATGCAACAGGCCAGAGGGAGGTTGATGTGTGGACTTGTTTCTGCCGCAGGTAGAACAGGCCAGCGCATACTCCTTAACATCTCTGTGTAGAGTGGGCCACCAGAAACGTCTTGAAATGAGGTTGATGGTTCTACTCACCCCCGGGTGAGCGGCAAATTTGGCATTGTGCATCCAATGAATTAGGCGAGACCTGACAGAAGAAGGTACATAAGTCTTGTTTGTGGGACCGTTACCTGGATCTGGTTCTGAAGCGAGGGCAGAGTTTATTAGATCGGTGATCTCCCAGGTAACCACCCCAACAGTGCAGGAAGCGGGTAGAACAGGCTCAGGAGTCTCAGATTGATCAGTGGAATAAAGACGAGAGAGAGAATTGGGTTTGATGTTCTTGGATCCGGGTCTGTAAGAGATGATGAGATTGAATCGTGAGAAAAATAGTGACCACCTTGACTGTCGAGGATTGGCCTGTTTGGCGGACTGGATATAGGCAAGGTTCTTATGATCTGTCCAAACAAGAACCGGGTGTTCTGCTCCCTCAAGCCAGTGTCTCCATTCCTCTAATGCCAATTTGATGGCCAGTAATTCGCGGTCACCAACGTCGTAGTTTTGCTCAGCAGAGGAGAGTCTACGGGAGAAAAAAGCACATGGGTGAACTCTTTGGTCTGAATTGAGTCTCTGAGATAAGACAGCACCAACTCCTGAGTCGGAAGCGTCAACTTCGAGGATAAATTGTTTCGATGAATCAGGCTGGAGTAACACTGGAGCTCTGGAAAACAACATCTTTAATTTGTCAAAAGCAGTTTGAGCCTCGGGAGACCATTGGAAGGTTTTCTTGACTGATGTAAGAGAGGTTAGAGGTAGAGCTGTCTGACTATAATTCCTGATGAATCGTCGATAAAAATTAGCAAAACCCAGGAATCTCTGCAGCTGTTTGCGGTTTTCGGGAACCGGCAACTCCAAAACTGCCTTTATCTTATCCTCAGATGGCTTAACCTGTCCGCCCTCGAGCACAAACCCCAAAAAGGTGACTGAAGGTTAGTGAAACTCGCATTTTTCGGCTTTGACGAAAAGTTTATTCTCAAGGAGTCTTTCTAAGACCAGGCGGACATGTTTATTGTGTTCAGTGAGGTCCTTGGAGTAAATGAGTATGTCATCAATGTAGACAAAAACAAACACGTTCAAAAAATCTCTGAGAACGTCGTTGACTAGGGCTTGAAAACACGCAGGAGCGTTTGTTAGACCAAAAGGCATGACTAAATACTCGAATTGACCCAGAGGGGTCTTAAAGGCAGTCTTCCATTCATCGCCATCTCTGATTCTGAGAAGGTGATAGGCGTTCCTTAAGTCGAGCTTAGTAAAGACAGTGGCCCTTGAACTGGTTCGAAGGCAGAAGCGAGTAGAGGAAGTGGGTACTTATTCTTAACAGTAATTTGGTTCAAACCTCTGTAGTCAATACATGGTCTGAGAGATCCATCCTTCTTACCCACAAAAAAGAAACCTGCTCCTAAAGGAGATGAAGAGGGGCGGATTATTCCAGCAGCTAGTGACTCATTTATGTATTTCTCCATTGTTTCCCGTTCGGGTTTGGAGATATTATAAAGTCTACTGCCGGGTAGAGGAGCTCCTGGTAAAAGTTCGATAGCACAGTCGTATGGTCTGTGAGGTGGAAGGGACGTAGCACTGACCTTACTGAAGACAGGGGCTAGATCATGGTACTCAGGAGGAACAGAAGTAAGGTCAGGAGAGTCCATCTCCCCCCCCCTCTAGGAGATCTTACAGCGGGGGCCGCTGAACGAAGGCACGTCTCATGGCATGAGGTCGACCAAGACTCAATATGACGATCGGTCCAGATTATGTGGGGGTTATGTCGTTCCAGCCACTCAAATCCCAAAACCAACGAAGAACATGCAGAGGGAAAAACAAAGAAAGATATGGTTTCTCGTTGGTTACCTGAAACCAACAGTTCGCGGGGTTGTGTCTGGTGAGTCACTTGGTGAAGCTTCTTTCCATCAATCGCAGAGACACAGAGAGGCTGGGTTAGAGGAACAGTTTCAATCTGTAGTTGTTCAACTAAATTGGAGTCAATCAGGTTCCTTTCACAGCCTGAATCAATGAATGCAGATAAAGTGAGGTTTTGGTCAGCAAAAATCAGCGTGGCTGGAAGTAATAGGCGAGGAGATCTTTTAGAAATAACATGGCCCGTCAGACTCCTCAGATCCTCTGACGGGCCCCGGCTTTTGATTTAGCTGGGCATGAGGCAATGAAATGGCCACTCTCACCACAGTAGATGCACAGCTTGCTCCTGACACGCCTTAACCTTTCCTCTGGAGTTAGCCTCGTATGTCCAACCTGCATGGGTTCGGCCTCCACTTCAACCGCATGAGAGGCCTGAACTGGCAACGGGAGAGATTGGATCTTAGTTCTTGGCTTAGAAAAAGGTTCTGTGGAAGAGGAGAAGGCAGGTGCAATGTTAGAGGCAGAAACAGAACTTAAAGGACCATGATTCCTTGGTTTAGAGCTATTTTTGTCTCGAATCCTATTATCCAGCCTGATTGTCAGGCAAATTAATTCCTCAAGAGTGGTGGGTTCGTCAAGAGTAGCAAGCTCATCCTTAATGTTTTCATTGAGAGCCTCAAAAAATGCTGTCTTAAGAGCACATTGGTTCCAACCGGAAGCTGCGGCTTTAACCCGGAAGTTAATGGAGAATTCAGCTACAGAAGAATTTCCTTGTCTTAGTTTCAGAAGAGCTCGAGAATCAACAGTTTGATCTGTTTCCTGGTTGAAGACTTGTGAAAACTCAGAGATAAAGTCGGAGTACTGGCAGCTAAGGCTTTCGTCGGAAGAAAACCTAGCCTGTGCCCCTTCCAGGGCTCTTCCGGTCAATTGAGACAAAATAAATGATATCTTCATATAATCGGTGGGAAAACTGCCAGGGGAATTTTTAAAGATTAATTGACATTGAAACAAGAATCCTTTGCAGTCTTTCATGTTACCTGAAAACTTTTCAGGGAGACTAGGTCGGAACTCAGGTGATGACGTCACCGTCGGTGACCTCGGAGGAGGAACTGGACCCGGAAATGGTTGTGCTGGCGGCGTGGCGTTAGCATTGCTCAAACTATTAGCGAGGCTTTGAATTACTTGGTTTTGCATTTCGATGTGGGTATTTAACTCACGTAGGGCTTGAGCATTCCCATATATTTGAGCATCTTGCTCTTCCAAACGACGAAGGAGATGGTCTGCTGGGCCTTGTGTTTGGCCGCAGTGTTCTGTCATGATTGGTTCAGGAAGACCCAATATGCAGAACACCACGGAGCCGGAAACTGGAGTAAAAGTTAACAATGTTTATTGAACAATGGAACAATGAAAGAGTCAGGTACTGGTTCACATCTGGGGATCTGGTTCACAGGTAACTGGAAAGGAGACAGTTCAGTTAGCAACGTAGCTGGTGAATGTGGAAATGTTATCTTCAGAGATCTACCTTGAAGAATCCGGGTTTGGCTTTGAGAGAGGCACTGTTGGTTCCAGAGACTGTCTGATTCAGCAGAGTTCAGTTTCAGCTTCAGCGTCTTGCATCTAACGATAGGATAGACCTTGGTTTTCCAGCTCTTAGTCCAGAGCAGCATGGGAAAATCCAGAGAAGGTTCTTCAGGTTTGGCTCTGAGGGCAGGCTCGACAGGTTAAGCTCATCCAGAGCTTACAGGACAAAAACAGGTATCCTGTAGGCAGAGACAAAGGTCATTAGTTTCCAGCTAGGAGACTAGAGGCAACAACGATTTCACAGAGGAAGTTAGGCTCAGGTGCTAACCAAACTGGATAAACACTGCGGCGTAGATGCGAGGTCTGAGGGCAGCTTATATGGTGGAGGATCCTCCTGATGATGAGATGGGTTTCAGGTGTGTAGAAGGCTCAGCTCAGGAGGATCCACAGTGAACTCTGCTGGAGACAGGTGGTACAGCTCCAGATCCCATCACAGAGCCCGTTATAAACCAGAGCCTGTTATAAACCAGAGCACTTTATAAACCAGGGCCTGTTATACACCATAGCCCGTTATAAACCAGAGCCTGTTATAAACCAGAGTCCGTTATAAACCAGAGCCTTTTATAAACCAGAGCTCTTTATTAACCAGAGCCCTTTATAAATCAGAGTACGTTATAAACCAGAGCTCTTTATAAACCAAAGCCCTTTACAAACCAGAGCCCGTTATAAACCAGAGCCCATTATGGACCAGAACGCTTTATAAACCAGAGCCCTTTATAAACCAAAGCCCTTTAAAAACCAAAGCCCTTTATAAACCAATGCCAGTTATAAACCAGAGCTTGTTATAAACCAGAACCATTTATAAACTAAAGCCAGTTATAAACCAGAGCCCATTATAAACCAAAGCAGGTTATAAACCAGAGCCTGTTACAAACCAGAGCCCGTTACAAACCAAAGCCCTTTTATAAACCAGAACCCTTTATAAACCAGAGCCTGTTATAGACCAGAGCACTGTAAAAACCAGAGCACTTTATAAACCAGAGCCCATTATAAACAAGAGCTTTTTATAAACCAAAGCCTTTTATAAACCAGAGCCGTTATAAACCAGAGCCCTTTATAAGCCAGCGCCTGTTATAAACCAGAGTGCTTTATAAACCAGACCCCTTTATAAACCAAACACATTTATGAACTAGAGCCCGTAATAAACCAGAGCCCTTAATAAATGAGAGCTCTTTATTAACCAGAGCCCTATATAAACCAGAGCCCGTTATTAACCAGAGTTCTTTATAAACCAGAGCACTTTATTAACAAGATCCCTTTATAAACCAGTGCCCGTTATAAACCAGAACCCTTTATAAACCAGAGCTTTTTATAAACAGAAGCCTTTTATAAACGAGATCCTGTTATAAACCAGAGCGCTTTATAAACCAGACCCCTTTATAAACCAAACACCTTTATGAACTAGAGCCTGTAATAAACCAGAGCCCTTTATAAACAAGAGCTGTTTATAAACCAAAACCCTTTATAAACCAGAGCCCGTTATAAACCAGAGCCTGTTTTACACCAGAGAACTTTATAAACCAGAGCCCTTTATAAACCGGAGCCTTTATAAATGAGAGCTCTTTATTAACCAGACCCCTTTATAAACCAGAGTATGTTATAAACCAGAGCTCTTTATACACCAAAGCCCTTTATAAACCAGAGCCCGTTATAAACCAGAGCCCATTATGAACCAGAACCCTTTATAAACCAGAGCCCTCTATAAACCAAAGCCCTTTACAATCCAAAGCCCTTTAGAAACCAAAGCCCCTTATATACCAATGCCTGTTATAAACCAAAGTCCTTTATAAACCAAAGCCAGTTATAAACCAGATCCCGTTATAAACCAGAGCCCTTTATAAACCAAAGCGGGTTATAAACCAGAACTTGTTATAAACCAGAGCGCTTTACAAACCAAAGCCCGTTATGAACAAGAGCCCGTTACAAAACCAAAGCCCGTTATGAACCAGAGCCCATTACAAAACCAAAGCCCTTTATAAACCAGAACCCTTTATAAACCAGAGCCCGTTATAGACCAGAGCCCTTTAAAAAACAGAGCCGGTTATAAACCAGAGCCCATTATAAACCAGAGCTTTTTATAAACCAAAGCCTTTTATAAACCAGAGCTGTTATAAACCAGGGCCCTTTGGAAACCAAAGCCGTTAAGATACCAAACCCCTTTATAAAGCAGAGCCTGTTATAAACCAGAGCCGGTTATAAAAAAGAGCCCTTTATGAACCAGAGCCCATTAAAAACGAGAGCCCTTTATAAACCAGAGCCCGTTATAAACCAGAGCCCTTTATAAACCAGAGCCCTTTATAAACGAGAACTCTTTATTAACCAGAGCCCTTTATAAACCAGAGCCCGTTATAAACCAGAGCCCTTTATAAAGCAGAGCTCTTTATTAACGAGAGCCGTTTATAAACCAGAGTACGTTATAAACCAGAGGTCTTTATAAAGCAAAGCCCTTTACTAACCAGAGCCTATTATAAAACAGAGCCCATTATGAACCAGAACCCTTTATAAACCAGAGCCCTTTATAAACCAAAGCCGGTTATAAACCTGATCCCATTATAAACCAGAGCCCTTTACAAACCAAAGCCGGTTTAAACCAGAGCTTGTTATAAACCAGAGCCCTTTATAAACAAGAGCTCATTATAAACCAGAACCCTTTAAAAACCAGAGCCGGTTATAAACCAGAGCCCGTTATAAACCATAGCCCTTTATAAACCAAAACCGGTTATAAACCAAAGACCGTTATGAACCAGAGCCCGTTACAAAACCAAAGCCCTTTATAAACCAGAACCCTTTAGAAACCAGAGCCGGTTATAAACCAGAGCTGGTTATAAACCTGATCCCGTTATAAACCAGAGCCCTTTATAAACTAAAGCCGGTTATAAACCAAAGCCGGTTATAAACCAAAGCTTGTTATAAACCAGAGCCCTTTATAAACGAGAGCAATTTATAAAATAAAGCTTGTTATAAACCAGAGCCCATTATAAACCAGAGCCAGTTATAAACCAGAGCGCTTTATAAACCAAAACCGGTTATAAACCAAAGCCCATTATGAACCAGAGCCCGTTACCAAACCAAAGCCCTTTAGAAACCAGAAGCCTTTAGAAACCAGAGCCCTTTATAAACTAAAGCCGGTTGTAAACCAGTGCTTGTTATAAACCAGAGCCCTTTATAAACTAAAGCCTGTTATAAACCAGAGCCCATTGTAAACCAAAGCACGTTATGAACCAGAGCCCGTTACAAAACCAAAGCCTGTTATGAACCAGAGCCCGTTACAAAACCAAAGCCCTTTATAAACCAGAACCCTTTAAAAAACAGAGTCCGTTATAAACCAGAGCCCTTTCAAAACCAAAGTCGGTTATAAACCAGAGCTTGTTATAAACCAAAGCCGGTTATAACCCAGAGCCTGTTACAACCAAGAGCCCGTTACAAACCAGAGCACTTTATAAACCAGAGCCCACTATAAACCAGAACCCTTTATAAACCAGAGCTTTTTATAAACCAAAGCCTTTTATAAACCAGAGCCTGTAATAAACCAGAGCCCGTAATAAACCAGAGCTCTTTATTAACCAGAGCCCTATATAAACCAGAGCCCGTTATAAACCAGATTTCTTTATAAACCAGAACTCTTTATTAACCAGATCACTTTATAAACCAGAGCCAGTTATGAACCAGAACCCTTTATAAACCAGAGCTTTTTATAAACCAAAGCCTTTTATAAAGCAGAGCCGTTATAAACCAGAGCCCTTTATAAACCAGAGCCTGTTATAAACCAGAGCGCTTTATAAACCAGACCCCTTTATAAACCAAACACCTTTATGAACTAGAGCCCGTAATAAACCAGAGCCCTTTATAAACATGACCTCTTTTTTAACCAGAGCCTCATATAAACCAGAGCCCGTTATAAACCAGAGTTCTTTATAAACCAGAGCTCTTTATTAACCAGGTCGCTTTATAAACCAGAGCCCTTTATAAACTAAAGCCTGTTATAAACCAGAGCCCTTTGTAAACCAAAGCCCGTTATGAACCAGAGCCTGTTACAAAACCAAAGCCCTTTATAAACTAGAACCCTTTATAAACCAGAGCTCGTTATAAACCAGAGCCCTTTAAAAACCAAAGCCGGTTATAAACCAGAGCCTGTTACAAACCAGAGCCCGTTACAAACCAAAGCCCTTTTATAAACCAGAACCCTTCATAAACCAGAGCCTGTTATAGACCAGAGCCCTGTAAAAACCAGAGCACTTTATAAACCAGAGCCCATTATAAACCAGAACCCTTTATAAACCAGAGCTTTTTATAAACCAAAGCCTTTTATAAACCAGAGCCCGTTATAAACCAGAACCCTTTATTAACCAGAGCTTTTTATAAACCAAAGCCTTTTATAAACCAGAGCCATTATAAACCAGAGCACTTTATAAACCAGAGCCTGTTATAAACCAGAGCGCTTTATAAACCAAACACCTTTATAAACTAGAGCCTGTAATAAACCAGAGCCCGTTATAAACCAGTGTTCATTAAAACCAGATCCCATTATAAACCAAAGCCGGTTATAACCCAGAGCCTGTTACAAACCAAAGCCCTTTTATAAACCAGAGCCTGTTATAGACCAGAGCCCTGTAAAAACCAGAGCACTTTATAAACCAGAGCCCACTATAAACCAGAACCCTTTATAAACCAGAGCTTTTTATAAACCAAAGCCTTTTATAAACCAGAGCCCGTAATAAACCAGAGCCCTATATAAACGAGAGCTCTTTATTAACCAGAGCCCTATATAAACCAGAGCCCGTTATAAACCAGATTTCTTTATAAACCAGAGCTCTTTATTAACCAGGTCGCTTTATAAACCAGAGCCCTTTATAAACTAAAGCCTGTTATAAACCAGAGCCCTTTGTAAACCAAAGCCCGTTATGAACCAGAGCCCGTTACAAAACCAAAGCCTGTTATCAACCAGAGCCTGTTAGAAAACCAAAGCCCTTTATAAACTAGAACCCTTTATAAACCAGAGCCCGTTATAAACCAGAGCCCTTTAAAAACCAAAGCCGGTTATAAACCAGAGCCTGTTACAAACCAGAGCCCGTTACAAACCAAAGCCCTTTTATAAACCAGAACCCTTCATAAACCAGAGCCTGTTATAGACCAGAGCCCTGTAAAAACCAGAGCACTTTATTAACCAGAGCCCTATATAAACCAGAGCCCGTTATAAACCAGATTTCTTTATAAACCAGAGCTCTTTATTAACCAGATCACTTTATAAACAAGAGCCAGTTATGAACCAGAACCCTTTATAAAACAGAGATTTTATAAACCAAAGCCTTTTATAAACCAGAGCCGTTATAAAACAGAGCCCTTTATAAACCAGAGCCTGTTATAAACCAGAGCGCTTTATAAACATGAGCTCTTTATTAACCAGAGCCCTATATAAACCAGAGCCCGTTATAAACCAGAGTTCTTTATAAACCAGAGCTCTTTATTAACCAGATCGCTTTATAAACCAGAGCCCTTTATAAACTAAAGCCCGTTATAAACCAGAGCCCTTTGTAAACCAAAGCCCGTTATGAACCAGAGCCCGTTACAAAACCAAAGCCTTTTATCAACCAGAGCCCGTTACAAAACCAAAGCCCTTTATAAACCAGAACCCTTTATAAACCAGAGCCCGTTATAAACCAGAGCCCTTTAAAAACCAAAGCCGGTTATAAACCAGAGCCTGTTACAAACCAGAGCCCGTTACAAACCAAAGCCCTTTTATAAACCACAACCCTTCATAAACCAGAGCCTGTTATAGACCAGAGCCCTGTAAAAGCCAGAGCACTTTATTAACCAGAGCCCATTATAAACCAGAACCCTTTATAAACCAGAGCTTTTTATAAACCAAAGCCTTTTATAAACCAGAGCCCGTAATAAACCAGAGCCCAGTATAAACGAGAGCTCTTTACTAACCAGAGCCCTATATAAACCAGAGCCCGTTATAAACCAGAGTTCTTTATAAACCAGAGCTCTTTATTAACCAGATCACTGTATAAACCAGAGCCCGTTATAAACCAGAACCCTTTATTAACCAGAGCTTTTTATAAACCAAAGCCTTTTATAAACCAGAGCCGTTATAAACCAGAGCCCTTTATAAACCAGAGCCTGTTATAAACCATAGCCCGTTATAAACCAGAGCCTGTTATAAACCAGAGCCCATTATAAACCAGAGCCCTTTATAAACGAGAGCTCTTTATTAACCAGAGCTCTTTATAAACCAGAGTACGTTATAAACCAGAGCCCTTTATAAACCAAAGCCCTTTACAAACCAGAGCCCGTTATAAACCAGAGCCCATTATGGACCAGAACCCTTTACAAACCAGAGCCCTGTATAAACCAAAGCACTTTAAAAATCAGAGCCCTTTATAAACCAAAGCCCGTTATGAACCAGAGCCCGTTACAAAACCAAAGCCCGTTATGAACCATAGCCCGTTACAAAACCAAGGCCCTTTATAAACCAGAACCCTTTATAAACCAGAGCCCTTTAAAAACCAGAGCCGTATATAAACCAGAGCCCATTATAAACCAGAGCTTTTTATAAACCAAAGCCTTTTATAAACCAGAGCCGTTATAAACCAGAGCCCTTTAGAAACCACAGCCGTTAAGATACCAAACCCCTTTATAAACCAGAGCCTGTTATAAACCAGAGCCGGTTATAAACCAGAGCTGGTTATAAACTGTAGCCCTTTATGAACCAGAGCCCATTAAAAACGAGAGCCCTTTATAAACCAGAGCCCGTTAAAATCTAGAACCCTTTATAAACCAGAACTCTTTATTGACCAGAGCCCTTTATAAACCAGAGTACGTTATAAACCAGAGCTCTTTATAAACCAAAGCCGGTTATAAACCAGAGCTTGTTATTGTTAGGATCCGGGGCTTTGCCCACCAGAGGGAGCCATGGATCCATGCCTGAGGAGCTTGGACTCCGAATGAACAGCTGTTTTCCATTCTGCTGATTAAGGAAGCTTTCCTATATAAGCTGAGTGTGACCTCCCCTCTGAGCTGGATCGTTGTCTTACCTGTGCCACCATGCCTGTCTGAACTTGGAACCTGCAGTTTCCATGTGTTCCAATAAATATTGGAATTTTAATCCTCCCTCTGTGTCTGTGAGTTCTGCATTATGGGCTAGTAAAACCATCGCTTCATGACAGAACGATCCAGCCAACAGACTAGCCCAGCAGACTCCTTCTACACGCTCCTGGAGAGCCCGCTCTGTGCCGTCTGGAGACCCCTGAGCCCGCTCTGTGCCGTCTGAAGACCCCTGAGCCCGCTCGGTGCCGTCTGGAGACCCCTGAGCTCGCTCTGTGCCGTCTGGAGACCCCTGAGCCCGCTCTGTTTCATCTGGAGACCCCTGAGCCTGCTCTGCGTCTTCCAGAGACTCCGAATGATGAGCCACAATCGGTGGTTCCCTCTGTTCCTGAGGTGGAGCCACAGTCGGTGGCTTTCCATGTTCCGGATGCGGAGCCGCAGTCGGCAGCTTCCTCTGCTCTGGATGTGGAGCCGTAGTGGGCGGACCTGTTTGAGCCTGTTGCTGAGCAGCGGGAGCGGAGACGGCGTCCTTCTCGGAGCTTCCTGCTGAAGGGGAGACAGTGTTTCTCCCGGTGCTTCCTGCTGAAGCGGAGGTGACGCCCTCCACCAAGGCCCCTACGGATTCTGAGACTCTGCTCTGCTGTCAGTTCCATGGCCGGTCACCTGAGTCTCTTCCTGGCATCCCTGGTTCGCCCTTCGCCCTCCATGGGCGAGTTGTTTTGTTTTCTTTGGGGCGTCTGGAATCCGCCCTTGAGGGGGGGGTACTGTTAGGATCCGGGGCTTTGCCCACCAGAGGGCGCCATGGATCCATGCCTGGGGACTTGGACTCAGCATGAACAACTGTTTTCCATTCTGCTGATTAAGGAAGCTTTCCTATATAAGCTGAGTGTGACCTCCCCTCTGAGCTGGATCGTTGTCTTACCTGTGCCACCATGCCTGTCTGAATTTGGAACCTGCAGTTTCCATGTGTTCCAATAAATATTGGACTTTTAATCCTCCCTCTGTGTCTGTGAGTTCTGCATTTGGGCTAGTAGAACCATCGCTTCATGACAGTTATAAACCAGAGCCCTTTATAAACTAAAGCCTGTTATAAACCACAGCCCTTTATAAACCAAAGGCCGTTATGAACCAGTGCCCGTTACAAAACCAGAGCCCATTAAAAACGAGAGCCCTTTATAAACCAGAGCCTGTTATAATCTAGAACCCTTTATAAACCAGAGCTCTTTATAAACCAAAACCCTTTATAAACCAAAGCCCGTTATAAACCAGAGCACTTTATAAACCAGAACCCTTTATAAACCAGAACCCTTTAAAAACCGGAGCCGGTTATAAACCAGAGCCCATTATAAACCAGAGCTTTATATAAACCAAAGCCTTTTATAAACCAGAGCCGTCATAAACCAGAGCCCTTTAGAAACCAAAGCCGTTAAGATACCAAACCCCTTTATAAACCAGAGCCTGTTATAAACCAGAGCCGGTTATAAACAAGAGCTGGTTATAAACTGGAGCCCTTTATAAACCAGAGCCCGTTATAATTTAGAACCCTTTATAAACCAGAGCTCTTTATTGACCAGAGCCCTTTATAAACCAGAGTACGTTATAAACCAGAGCTCTTTATTAACCAAAGCGGGTTATAAACCAGAGCTTGTTATAAACCAGAGCCCTTTATAAACTAAAGCCTGTTATAAACCACAGCCCTTTATAAACCAAAGGCCGTTATGAACCAGAGCCCGTTACAAAACCAAAGCCCGTTATGAACCAGAGTGTCATGATTGGTTCAGGAAGACCCAATATGCAGAACACCACGGAGACGGAAACTGGAGTAAAAGTTAACAATGTTTATTGAACAATGGAACAATGAAAGAGTCAGGTACTGGTTCACATCTGGGGATCTGGTTCACAGGTAACTGGAAAGGAGACAGTTCAGTTAGCCACATAGCTGGTGAATGTGGAAATGTTATCTTCAGAGATCTACCTTGAAGAATCCGGGTTTGGCTTTGAGAGAGGCACTGTTGGTTCCAGAGACTGTTTGATTCAGCAGAGTTCAGTTTCAGCTTCAGCGTCTTGCATCTAACGATAGGACAGACCTTGGTTTTCCAGCTCTTAGTCCAGAGCAGCATGGGAAAATCCAGAGAAGGTTCTTCAGGTTTGGCTCTGAGGGCAGGCTCGACAGGTTAAGCTCATCCAGAGCTTACAGGACAAAAACAGGTTTCCTGTAGGCAGAGACAAAGGTAATTAGTTTCCAGCTAGGAGACTAGAGGCAACAAAGATTTCACAGAGGAAGTTAGGCTCAGGTGCTAACCAAACTGGATAAACACTGCGGCGTAGATGCGAGGTCTGAGGGCAGCTTATATTGTGGAGGATCCTCCTGATGATGAGATGGGTTTCAGGTGTGTTGAAGGCTCAGCTCAGGAGGATCCACAGTGAACTCTGCTGGAGACAGGTGGTACAGCTCCCGATCCCAACAGTACCCCCCCCTCAACGACTGCCTCTTGGCGGTCCAGAAGACGTCGATGGGAGGGATCGCTCGTACTCCTAGATGAGGGATGGGTCGAGGATGTATGAACCAGGAACCCACTGACGATCCTCCGGACCGTAGCCCTCCCAGTCCACCTCGCCGACGGGAGTCCACGATCCGGCGGACGGTGAAAGCCGGATGTCCATCGACTTCCAGGGCGGGTTGAGGGGAGTCGGACGGAGGGCACAAAGGGCTGGAGATCACGGGCTTGATCTGAGAGACGTGGAATGTGGGATGAATTCGAAGAGTCGGAGGCAGTTGTAGTCGTACGGCAGACTGGTTTATGACCTGGGAAATCCTGTAGGGGCCAATGAATCTGGGAGAGAGTTTAGGGGACATCCCCTTGAGGGGAATGTCCCGAGTGGAGAGCCATACCTCCTGACCGACGGAGTAAACTGGTGCAGGGCGTCTTCTTGAGTCAGCGAAACGTTTAGTGGTCTCCATGGAACGGTTGAGGGTGGCTATGGTGTCTCTCCAGATGCGATGACTGCGGCGGATGTGGTGGTTGACTGATTTGACCGAAATCTCTCTCTCGTCTGCGGGGAAAAGTGGAGGTTGATAACCAAGACTGACCTGGAAAGGAGACTGGCCGGTGGAAGCTGACTTTAGAGAGTTGTGAGCATATTCGATCCATGGAAGGTGTTGGCTCCAATCGGAGGGATTACTAGAGGTCAGACAATGAAGGGAAGATTCGAGCTGTTGATTCATTCTCTCGGTTTGGCCGTTGGTGTTGGGATCTGGAGAAGTTCCACCTCTCTCCAGCAGAGTTCGCTGTGGATCCTCCTGAGCTGAGCCTTCGACACACCTGAGACGCATCAGATCATCAGGAGAATCCTCCAGTATATAAGCAGCCTTCAGACCTTGCCTCAACGCCGCAGTGTTTATCCAGTTTGGTTAGCACCTAAGCGTCACTTCCTCTGTGAATTCTTTGTTGCCTCAAATCTCCTAGTTGGATTCTAATTCCATTTTGTCTCTGCTTACAGGGAACCTGTTTTTGTCTTGTAAGCTCTGGATGAGCTTAACCTGCCGAGCCTGCCCTCTGAGCCAAACCTGAAGACCTTCCTCTGGATTCCCATGCTGCTCTGGACTAAGAGCTGGAAAACCAAAGTCAAGGTCTGTCCTAACGTTAGAGGCAAGACGCTGAAGCTGACACTGAACTCTGCTGAAACAAACAGTCTCTGGACCCAACAGTTCCTCTCTCAAGGTCTAACCTGGATTCCTCAAGGTAGAAATCAGAAGATCTCTATTCCACATTCATCTGCTCCGTGGCTAACTGAACTATCTTCCCACAGACCCCAGTGTATCTGCCCTCCAGGGTTGAACCAGTTTCCAGTCATTATTCCATGTGCTTTAACTCAATAAACTCATTTAAACTTTCTCTCTGTTTCCGTTGTGTTCTGCATATTGGGCCTCTCTGAACCCCATCCTGACAGAACACTGCGGCCAAACACAAGGCCCAGCAGACCATCTCCATCGTCGTTTGGAGGAGCAAGATGCTCAAATCTATGGGAACGCTCAAGCTCTACGTGAGTTAAACACCCACATCGAAATGCATAACCAAGTGATTCAAAGCCTCACTAACAGATTGAGCAATGCTAACGCCACGCCGCTGGCACAACCATTTCCGGGTCCAGTTCCTCCTCCGAGGTCACCGGCGGTGACGTCATCATCAGAGTTCCGACCTAGTCTCCCAGAAAAATTCTCTGGTAACATTAAAGACTGCAAGGGATTTTTATTCCAATGTCGACTAATTATTCAAAACTCCCCTGACAGTTTTCCAACGGATTACAAGAAGATAACCTTTATTTTGTCTCAATTGACCGGAAGAGCCCTTGAGTGGGCGCAAGCTAGATTTTCCTCCGAAGAAAGCCTGAGCTGCCAATATTCAGACTTTATTTCTGAGTTTTCTCAAGTTTTTAACCAGGAGACAGATCAAACTGTAGACTCTCGTGCTCTTTTGAATTTAAAACAAGGAAATTCATCTGTAGCTGAATTCTCTATTAACTTCCGGGTGAAAGCCGCAGCTTCCGGTTGGAATCAATGTGCGTTAAAGAGTGCTTATTTTGAGGCCCTCAACGAAAATATTAAAGATGAGCTTGCAACCCTCGACGAACCAGCTACTCTCGAGGAATTAATCCGCCTGACAATTAGGCTGGATAATAGGATTCGAGCTAGAAATAACACAAAACCAAGGAATTATGGTCCATTCAACTCTTCTAACAATGTGAGTGCCTTTTTTACTCCCACAGAACCTTTTTCTAAGCCGAGGTCTATGACCCAATCTCTCCCTTTGCCGGTTCAGGCCTCTCATGCGGTAGAAGTGGAAGCCGAACCCATGCAGGTTGGACATACGAGGCTAACTCCTGAGGAAAGATTAAGGCGTGTCAGGAGCAAGCTGTGCATCTACTGTGGTGAGAGTGGCCATTTCATTGCCTCATGCCCAGCTAAATCAAAAGCCGGGGCCCGTCAGAGGATCTGAGGAGTCTGACGGGCCAAGTTATCTCTGAGAAATCTCCTCGCCTGTTGCTTCCTGCCACATTGTTCTTTGCTGATCAAAACCTCACTTTATCTGCCTTCATCGATTCAGGTTGTGAAAGGAATTTAATTGATTCCAACCTGGTTCAAAAGCTACAGATTGAAACTATTCCTCTAACCCAGCCTCTCTGTGTCTCCGCGATCGATGGAAAGAAACTTCACCAAGTTACTCATCAAACACAACCCCTCGAGCTGTTGATCTCAGGTAACCATCGTGAAACCTTATCCTTCATTGTTTTTCCCTCTGCATGTTCTCCTTTGGTCTTGGGGTTTGAGTGGCTGGAACGACACAACCCCCATATAAATTGGACTGATCGTCACATTGAGTCTTGGTCAACCACTTGCCATGAGACATGCCTTCGTTCAGCAGCTCCCGCTGTGAGATCACCTAGAGGTGGGGGGGAGATGGACGCTCCTGACCTTTCTTCTGTCCCTTCAGAGTACCTTGATCTGGCTCCTGTCTTCAGTAAGGTCAGTGCTACGTCCCTTCCACCTCACAGACCATACAACTGTGCTATCGAGCTATTACCAGGTGCACCTCTACCCAGCAGTAGACTTTATAATATCTCCAAACCAGAACGAGAGACGATGGAGAAATATATTAATGAGTCGTTAGCTGCTGGAATAATCCGCCCCTCTTCATCTCCATTGGGAGCAGGTTTCTTTTTTGTGGGCAAAAAGGATGGTTCACTTAGACCATGTATCGACTACAGAGGGTTGAACCAAATCACTGTTAAGAACAAGTACCCACTTCCTCTTCTTGCTTCCGCATTCGAACCAGTACAAGGGGCTACTGTCTTTACTAAGCTCGATTTAAGGAACGCCTATCACCTTCTCAGGATCAGAGATGGTGATGAATGGAAAACAGCCTTTAAGACTCCTCTGGGCCAGTTCGAGTACCTAGTCATGCCTTTTGGTCTTACCAACGCCCCTGCTTGTTTTCAGGCTTTAGTTAACGACGTTCTCAGAGACTTTTTGAATGTGTTTGTTTTTGTCTATATCGACGACATACTCATTTACTCCAAGGATCTTCCTGAGCATAAGAAGCATGTCCGCCTGGTTTTACAAAGACTTCTTGAGAATAAACTTTTTGTCAAAGCCGAGAAATGCCAGTTTCACCAATCTTCAGTCACCTTTTTGGGGTTTGTGCTCGAGGGCGGGCAGGTTAAGCCATCTGAAGATAAGATAAAAGCAGTTTTGGAGTGGCCGGTTCCCGAGAACCGTAAACAGCTGCAGAGATTCCTGGGTTTCGCAAACTTTTATCGAAGATTCATCAGGAACTACAGTCAGACAGCTCTCCCTCTTACCTCTCTAACTTCAGTCAAAAGAACCTTCCAATGGACCCCCGAGGCAAAAACTGCATTTGACAAACTTAAGATGTTGTTTTCCAGAGCTCCAGTGTTAATCCAGCCTGATCCCTCAAAACAATTCATCCTCGAAGTCGACCCTTATGACTATGGAGTTGGTGCTGTTTTATCTCAAAGACTCGTTTCAGATCAAAGAGTTCACCCATGTGCTTTTTTCTCCCGTAGACTTTCCCCTGCTGAGCAAAACTACGATGTTGGTGACCGCGAACTATTGGCCATCAAATTGGCATTAGAGGAGTGGAGACACTGGCTTGAAGGAGCTGAACACCCGGTTCTTGTTTGGACAGATCACAAGAACCTTTCCCTACATCCAATCCATCAAACAAGCCAATCCTCGGCAGTCAAGGTGGTCACTTTTCTTCTCCCGTTTCAATCTCATTATCTCTTACAGACCCGGATCCAAGAACATCAAACCCGATTCTCTCTCTCGTCTTTATTCCACTGAACAATCCGAGACGCCTGAACCTGTTCTACCCTCTTCCTGCACTGTTGGGGTGGTTACCTGGGAGATCTCCGACCTCATAAACTCTGCCCTGGCTTCTGAACCTGACCCAGGTAATGGTCCTCCAAACAAATCTTATGTTCCTTCTTCGGTCAGATCACGCCTAATTCAATGGATGCATACTGCCAAATTTTCCGCTCATCCGGGGGTGAGCAGAACCATCAACCTTATCTCTAGACGTTTCTGGTGGCCTACCCTGCACAGGGATGTGAAGGAATATGTTCTGGCCTGTCCTACCTGCGCCAGAAACAAGACCACACATCAACCTCCTTCTGGCCTGTTGCACCCTCTTCCTGTTCCTTCTCGCCCCTGGTCACATATCGCAATTGACTTCGTTACTGGTCTTCCCATCTCTCGAGGTATGTCCACAATCCTTACCATTGTTGACCGATTTTCCAAGTCCTGCCATCTTGTTCCCCTCAGGAAGCTTCCCACGGCTTTTCAAACCGCCCAGCTCCTAATTAAACACGTCTTCCGTCTACATGGTATCCTTCAGGAGATTCTTTCGGACCGCGGACCACAATTCATCTCTCAGGTTTGGAAAGCCTTTTGCTCAGCTCTTAACTGCAAATCGTCTCTCACCTCAGGTTATCACCCACAGTCCAATGGCCAAACAGAAAGAATGAACCAGCAGCTCGAATCCTCCCTTCGTTGTCTCACCTCCAGTAATCCCTCTGACTGGAGCCAGCATCTCCCATGGATTGAATACGCCCACAACTCTCTCAAGCCAGCTTCCACCGGCCAGTCCCCATTTCAGGTCAGTCTTGGTTACCAACCTCCACTTTTCCCTGCAGACGAGAGAGAGATTTCGGTCCAATCAGTCAACCACCACATCCGCCGTTGTCATCGTATCTGGAGAGACACCATAGCCACCCTCAACCGTTCCTTGGAGACCACCAAACGGTTCGCCGACTCTAAGAGACGTCCTGCCCCAGATTACTCCGTCGGTCAGGAGGTATGGCTCTCCACTCGGGACATTCCCCTCAAGGGGATGTCCCGTAAACTCTCTCCGAGATACATTGGCCCCTACAGGATTTCCCAGGTCATAAACCCGTCAGCCATTCGCCTACAACTTCCTCCGACTCTTCGCATTCATCCCACGTTCCACGTTTCCCAGATCAAGCCTGTCATCTCCAGCCCTTTGTGCCCTCCGTCCGACTCCCCTCCACCCGCCCTGGAAGTTGATGGACATCCGGCCTTCACCGTCCGCCGGATCGTGGACTCCCGTCGGCAAGGTCGCGGCTGGCAGTACCTAGTCGATTGGGAGGGCTACAGTCCGGAGGATCGCCAGTGGGTTCCTGGCTCCTACATCCTCGACCCATCCCTCATCGAGGAGTACGAGCGATCCCTCCCATCGACGTCTTCTGGACCGCCAAGAGGCGGTCGTTGAGGGGGGGGTACTGTTGGGATCTGGAGAAGTTCCACCTCTCTCCAGCAGAGTTCGCTGTGGATCCTCCTGAGCTGAGCCTTCGACACACCTGAGACGCATCTCATCATCAGGAGGATCCTCCAGTATATAAGCAGCCTTCAGACCTTGCCTCAACGCCGCAGTGTTTATCCAGTTTGGTTAGCACCTAAGCCTCACTCCCTCTGTGAATTCTTTGTTGCCTCAAATCTCCTAGTTGGATTCTAATTCCATTTTGTCTCTGCTTACAGGGAACCTATTTTTGTCTTGTAAGCTCTGGATGAGCTTAACCTGCCGAGCCTGCCCTCTGAGCCTAACCTGAAGACCTTCCTCTGGATTCCCATGCTGCTCTGGACTAAGAGCTGGAAAACCAAAGTCAAGGTCTGTCCTAATGTTAGAGGCAAGACCCTGAAGCTGACACTGAACTCTGCTGAAACAAACAGTCTCTGGACCCAACAGTTCCTCTCTCAAGGTCTAACCCGGATTCCTCAAGGTAGAAATCAGAAGATCTCTATTCCACATTCATCTGCTCCGTGGCTAACTGAACTATCTTCCCACAGACTCCAGTGTATCTGCCCTCCAGGGTTGAACCAGTTTCCAGTCATTATTCCATGTGCTTTAACTCAATAAACTCATTTAAACTTTCTCTCCGTTTCCGTTGTGTTCTGCATATTGGGCCTCTCTGAACCCAATCATGACAGTTGGACTGTGGGTGATAACCTGAGGTGAGAGAAGATTTGCAGTTGAGGGCTGAACAAAATGCCTTCCAAACCTGAGAGATGAATTGTGGACCACGATCGGAAAGAATCTCCTGAGGGATGCCGTGTAGACTGAAAACATGTTTAATAAGGAGCTGGGCGGTCTGAAAAGCCGTAGGAAGCTTCCTGAGGGGTACAAGATGGCAGGACTTGGAAAATCGGTCAACAATGGTGAGAATTGTGGACATACCTCGAGAAATGGGAAGACCAGTAACAAAGTCGATTGCGATGTGAGACCAGGGACGAGAAGGAATAGGAAGTGGATGCAACAGGCCAGAGGGAGGTTGATGTGTGGACTTGTTTCTGCCGCAGGTAGAACAGGCCAGCGCATACTCCTTAACATCTCTGTGTAGAGTGGGCCACCAGAAACGTCTTGAAATGAGGTTGATGGTTCTACTCACCCCCGGGTGAGCGGCAAATTTGGCATTGTGCATCCAATGAATTAGGCGAGACCTGACAGAAGAAGGTACATAAGTCTTGTTTGTGGGACCGTTACCTGGATCTGGTTCTGAAGCGAGGGCAGAGTTTATTAGATCGGTGATCTCCCAGGTAACCACCCCAACAGTGCAGGAAGCGGGTAGAACAGGCTCAGGAGTCTCAGATTGATCAGTGGAATAAAGACGAGAGAGAGAATTGGGTTTGATGTTCTTGGATCCGGGTCTGTAAGAGATGATGAGATTGAATCGTGAGAAAAATAGTGACCACCTTGACTGTCGAGGATTGGCCTGTTTGGCGGACTGGATATAGGCAAGGTTCTTATGATCTGTCCAAACAAGAACCGGGTGTTCTGCTCCCTCAAGCCAGTGTCTCCATTCCTCTAATGCCAATTTGATGGCCAGTAATTCGCGGTCACCAACGTCGTAGTTTTGCTCAGCAGAGGAGAGTCTACGGGAGAAAAAAGCACATGGGTGAACTCTTTGGTCTGAATTGAGTCTCTGAGATAAGACAGCACCAACTCCTGAGTCGGAAGCGTCAACTTCGAGGATAAATTGTTTCGATGAATCAGGCTGGAGTAACACTGGAGCTCTGGAAAACAACATCTTTAATTTGTCAAAAGCAGTTTGAGCCTCGGGAGACCATTGGAAGGTTTTCTTGACTGATGTAAGAGAGGTTAGAGGTAGAGCTGTCTGACTATAATTCCTGATGAATCGTCGATAAAAATTAGCAAAACCCAGGAATCTCTGCAGCTGTTTGCGGTTTTCGGGAACCGGCAACTCCAAAACTGCCTTTATCTTATCCTCAGATGGCTTAACCTGTCCGCCCTCGAGCACAAACCCCAAAAAGGTGACTGAAGGTTAGTGAAACTCGCATTTTTCGGCTTTGACGAAAAGTTTATTCTCAAGGAGTCTTTCTAAGACCAGGCGGACATGTTTATTGTGTTCAGTGAGGTCCTTGGAGTAAATGAGTATGTCATCAATGTAGACAAAAACAAACACGTTCAAAAAATCTCTGAGAACGTCGTTGACTAGGGCTTGAAAACACGCAGGAGCGTTTGTTAGACCAAAAGGCATGACTAAATACTCGAATTGACCCAGAGGGGTCTTAAAGGCAGTCTTCCATTCATCGCCATCTCTGATTCTGAGAAGGTGATAGGCGTTCCTTAAGTCGAGCTTAGTAAAGACAGTGGCCCTTGAACTGGTTCGAAGGCAGAAGCGAGTAGAGGAAGTGGGTACTTATTCTTAACAGTAATTTGGTTCAAACCTCTGTAGTCAATACATGGTCTGAGAGATCCATCCTTCTTACCCACAAAAAAGAAACCTGCTCCTAAAGGAGATGAAGAGGGGCGGATTATTCCAGCAGCTAGTGACTCATTTATGTATTTCTCCATTGTTTCCCGTTCGGGTTTGGAGATATTATAAAGTCTACTGCCGGGTAGAGGAGCTCCTGGTAAAAGTTCGATAGCACAGTCGTATGGTCTGTGACGTGGAAGGGACGTAGCACTGACCTTACTGAAGACAGGGGCTAGATCATGGTACTCAGGAGGAACAGAAGTAAGGTCAGGAGAGTCCATCTCCCCCCCCCTCTAGGAGATCTTACAGCGGGGGCCGCTGAACGAAGGCACGTCTCATGGCATGAGGTCGACCAAGACTCAATATGACGATCGGTCCAGATTATGTGGGGGTTATGTCGTTCCAGCCACTCAAATCCCAAAACCAACGAAGAACATGCAGAGGGAAAAACAAAGAAAGATATGGTTTCTCGTTGGTTACCTGAAACCAACAGTTCGCGGGGTTGTGTCTGGTGAGTCACTTGGTGAAGCTTCTTTCCATCAATCGCAGAGACACAGAGAGGCTGGGTTAGAGGAACAGTTTCAATCTGTAGTTGTTCAACTAAATTGGAGTCAATCAGGTTCCTTTCACAGCCTGAATCAATGAATGCAGATAAAGTGAGGTTTTGGTCAGCAAAAATCAGCGTGGCTGGAAGTAATAGGCGAGGAGATCTTTTAGAAATAACATGGCCCGTCAGACTCCTCAGATCCTCTGACGGGCCCCGGCTTTTGATTTAGCTGGGCATGAGGCAATGAAATGGCCACTCTCACCACAGTAGATGCACAGCTTGCTCCTGACACGCCTTAACCTTTCCTCTGGAGTTAGCCTCGTATGTCCAACCTGCATGGGTTCGGCCTCCACTTCAACCGCATGAGAGGCCTGAACTGGCAACGGGAGAGATTGGATCTTAGTTCTTGGCTTAGAAAAAGGTTCTGTGGAAGAGGAGAAGGCAGGTGCAATGTTAGAGGCAGAAACAGAACTTAAAGGACCATGATTCCTTGGTTTAGAGCTATTTTTGTCTCGAATCCTATTATCCAGCCTGATTGTCAGGCAAATTAATTCCTCAAGAGTGGTGGGTTCGTCAAGAGTAGCAAGCTCATCCTTAATGTTTTCATTGAGAGCCTCAAAAAATGCTGTCTTAAGAGCACATTGGTTCCAACCGGAAGCTGCGGCTTTAACCCGGAAGTTAATGGAGAATTCAGCTACAGAAGAATTTCCTTGTCTTAGTTTCAGAAGAGCTCGAGAATCAACAGTTTGATCTGTTTCCTGGTTGAAGACTTGTGAAAACTCAGAGATAAAGTCGGAGTACTGGCAGCTAAGGCTTTCGTCGGAAGAAAACCTAGCCTGTGCCCCTTCCAGGGCTCTTCCGGTCAATTGAGACAAAATAAATGATATCTTCATATAATCGGTGGGAAAACTGCCAGGGGAATTTTTAAAGATTAATTGACATTGAAACAAGAATCCTTTGCAGTCTTTCATGTTACCTGAAAACTTTTCAGGGAGACTAGGTCGGAACTCAGGTGATGACGTCACCGTCGGTGACCTCGGAGGAGGAACTGGACCCGGAAATGGTTGTGCTGGCGGCGTGGCGTTAGCATTGCTCAAACTATTAGCGAGGCTTTGAATTACTTGGTTTTGCATTTCGATGTGGGTATTTAACTCACGTAGGGCTTGAGCATTCCCATATATTTGAGCATCTTGCTCTTCCAAACGACGAAGGAGATGGTCTGCTGGGCCTTGTGTTTGGCCGCAGTGTTCTGTCATGATTGGTTCAGGAAGACCCAATATGCAGAACACCACGGAGCCGGAAACTGGAGTAAAAGTTAACAATGTTTATTGAACAATGGAACAATGAAAGAGTCAGGTACTGGTTCACATCTGGGGATCTGGTTCACAGGTAACTGGAAAGGAGACAGTTCAGTTAGCAACGTAGCTGGTGAATGTGGAAATGTTATCTTCAGAGATCTACCTTGAAGAATCCGGGTTTGGCTTTGAGAGAGGCACTGTTGGTTCCAGAGACTGTCTGATTCAGCAGAGTTCAGTTTCAGCTTCAGCGTCTTGCATCTAACGATAGGATAGACCTTGGTTTTCCAGCTCTTAGTCCAGAGCAGCATGGGAAAATCCAGAGAAGGTTCTTCAGGTTTGGCTCTGAGGGCAGGCTCGACAGGTTAAGCTCATCCAGAGCTTACAGGACAAAAACAGGTTTCCTGTAGGCAGAGACAAAGGTCATTAGTTTCCAGCTAGGAGACTAGAGGCAACAACGATTTCACAGAGGAAGTTAGGCTCAGGTGCTAACCAAACTGGATAAACACTGCGGCGTAGATGCGAGGTCTGAGGGCAGCTTATATGGTGGAGGATCCTCCTGATGATGAGATGGGTTTCAGGTGTGTAGAAGGCTCAGCTCAGGAGGATCCACAGTGAACTCTGCTGGAGACAGGTGGTACAGCTCCAGATCCCATCACAGAGCCCGTTATAAACCAGAGCCTGTTATAAACCAGAGCACTTTATAAACCAGGGCCTGTTATACACCATAGCCCGTTATAAACCAGAGCCTGTTATAAACCAGAGTCCGTTATAAACCAGAGCCTTTTATAAACCAGAGCTCTTTATTAACCAGAGCCCTTTATAAATCAGAGTACGTTATAAACCAGAGCTCTTTATAAACCAAAGCCCTTTACAAACCAGAGCCCGTTATAAACCAGAGCCCATTATGGACCAGAACGCTTTATAAACCAGAGCCCTTTATAAACCAAAGCCCTTTAAAAACCAAAGCCCTTTATAAACCAATGCCAGTTATAAACCAGAGCTTGTTATAAACCAGAACCATTTATAAACTAAAGCCAGTTATAAACCAGAGCCCATTATGGACCAGAACGCTTTATAAACCAGAGCCCTTTATAAACCAAAGGCCTTTAAAAACCAAAGCCCTTTATAAACCAATGCCAGTTATAAACCAGAGCTTGTTATAAACCAGAACCATTTATAAACTAAAGCCAGTTATAAACCAGAGCCCATTATAAACCAAAGCAGGTTATAAACCAGAGCCTGTTACAAACCAGAGCCCGTTACAAACCAAAGCCCTTTTATAAACCAGAACCCTTTATAAACCAGAGCCTGTTATAGACCAGAGCACTGTAAAAACCAGAGCACTTTATAAACCAGAGCCCATTATAAACAAGAGCTTTTTATAAACCAAAGCCTTTTATAAACCAGAGCCGTTATAAACCAGAGCCCTTTATAAGCCAGCACCTGTTATAAACCAGAGTGCTTTATAAACCAGACCCCTTTATAAACCAAACACATTTATGAACTAGAGCCCGTAATAAACCAGAGCCCTTAATAAATGAGAGCTCTTTATTAACCAGAGCCCTATATAAACCAGAGCCCGTTATTAACCAGAGTTCTTTATAAACCAGAGCACTTTATTAACAAGATCCCTTTATAAACCAGTGCCCGTTATAAACCAGAACCCTTTATAAACCAGAGCTTTTTATAAACAGAAGCCTTTTATAAACGAGATCCTGTTATAAACCAGAGCGCTTTATAAACCAGACCCCTTTATAAACCAAACACCTTTATGAACTAGAACCTGTAATAAACCAGAGCCCTTTATAAACAAGAGCTGTTTATAAACCAAAACCCTTTATAAACCAGAGCCCGTTATAAACCAGAGCCTGTTTTACACCAGAGAACTTTATAAACCAGAGCCCTTTATAAACCGGAGCCTTTATAAATGAGAGCTCTTTATTAACCAGACCCCTTTATAAACCAGAGTATGTTATAAACCAGAGCTCTTTATACACCAAAGCCCTTTATAAACCAGAGCCCGTTATAAACCAGAGCCCATTATGAACCAGAACCCTTTATAAACCAGAGCCCTCTATAAACCAAAGCCCTTTACAATCCAAAGCCCTTTAGAAACCAAAGCCCCTTATATACCAATGCCTGTTATAAACCAAAGTCCTTTATAAACCAAAGCCAGTTATAAACCAGATCCCGTTATAAACCAGAGCCCTTTATAAACCAAAGCGGGTTATAAACCAGAACTTGTTATAAACCAGAGCGCTTTACAAACCAAAGCCCGTTATGAACAAGAGCCCGTTACAAAACCAAAGCCCGTTATGAACCAGAGCCCATTACAAAACCAAAGCCCTTTATAAACCAGAACCCTTTATAAACCAGAGCCCGTTATAGACCAGAGCCCTTTAAAAAACAGAGCCGGTTATAAACCAGAGCCCATTATAAACCAGAGCTTTTTATAAACCAAAGCCTTTTATAAACCAGAGCTGTTATAAACCAGGGCCCTTTGGAAACCAAAGCCGTTAAGATACCAAACCCCTTTATAAAGCAGAGCCTGTTATAAACCAGAGCCGGTTATAAAAAAGAGCCCTTTATGAACCAGAGCCCATTAAAAACGAGAGCCCTTTATAAACCAGAGCCCGTTATAAACCAGAGCCCTTTATAAACCAGAGCCCTTTATAAACGAGAACTCTTTATTAACCAGAGCCCTTTATAAACCAGAGCCCGTTATAAACCAGAGCCCTTTATAAAGCAGAGCTCTTTATTAACGAGAGCCGTTTATAAACCAGAGTACGTTATAAACCAGAGGTCTTTATAAAGCAAAGCCCTTTACTAACCAGAGCCTATTATAAAACAGAGCCCATTATGAACCAGAACCCTTTATAAACCAGAGCCCTTTATAAACCAAAGCCGGTTATAAACCTGATCCCATTATAAACCAGAGCCCTTTACAAACCAAAGCCGGTTTAAACCAGAGCTTGTTATAAACCAGAGCCCTTTATAAACAAGAGCTCATTGTAAACCAGAACCCTTTAAAAACCAGAGCCGGTTATAAACCAGAGCCCGTTATAAACCATAGCCCTTTATAAACCAAAACCGGTTATAAACCAAAGACCGTTATGAACCAGAGCCCGTTACAAAACCAAAGCCCTTTATAAACCAGAACCCTTTAGAAACCAGAGCCGGTTATAAACCAGAGCTGGTTATAAACCTGATCCCGTTATAAACCAGAGCCCTTTATAAACTAAAGCCGGTTATAAACCAAAGCCGGTTATAAACCAAAGCTTGTTATAAACCAGAGCCCTTTATAAACGAGAGCAATTTATAAAATAAAGCTTGTTATAAACCAGAGCCCATTATAAACCAGAGCCAGTTATAAACCAGAGCGCTTTATAAACCAAAACCGGTTATAAACCAAAGCCCATTATGAACCAGAGCCCGTTACCAAACCAAAGCCCTTTAGAAACCAGAAGCCTTTAGAAACCAGAGCCGGTTATAAACCAGAGCTGGTTATAAACCTGATCCCGTTATAAACCAGAGCCCTTTATAAACTAAAGCCGGTTGTAAACCAGTGCTTGTTATAAACCAGAGCCCTTTATAAACTAAAGCCTGTTATAAACCAGAGCCCTTTGTAAACCAAAGCACGTTATGAACCAGAGCCCGTTAAAAAACCAAAGCCTGTTATGAACCAGAGCCCGTTACAAAACCAAAGCCCTTTATAAACCAGAACCCTTTAAAAAACAGAGTCCGTTATAAACCAGAGCCCTTTCAAAACCAAAGTCGGTTATAAACCAGAGCTTGTTATAAACCAAAGCCGGTTATAACCCAGAGCCTGTTACAACCAAGAGCCCATTACAAACCAGAGCACTTTATAAACCAGAGCCCACTATAAACCAGAACCCTTTATAAACCAGAGCTTTTTATAAACCAAAGCCTTTTATAAACCAGAGCCTGTAATAAACCAGAGCCCGTAATAAACCAGAGCTCTTTATTAACCAGAGCCCTATATAAACCAGAGCCCGTTATAAACCAGATTTCTTTATAAACCAGAAATCTTTATTAACCAGATCACTTTATAAACCAGAGCCAGTTATGAACCAGAACCCTTTATAAACCAGAGCTTTTTATAAACCAAAGCCTTTTATAAAGCAGAGCCGTTATAAACCAGAGCCCTTTATAAACCAGAGCCTGTTATAAACCAGAGCGCTTTATAAACCAGACCCCTTTATAAACCAAACACCTTTATGAACTAGAGCCCGTAATAAACCAGAGCCCTTTATAAACATGACCTCTTTTTTAACCAGAGCCTCATATAAACCAGAGCCCGATATAAACCAGAGTTCTTTATAAACCAGAGCTCTTTATTAACCAGGTCGCTTTATAAACCAGAGCCCTTTATAAACTAAAGCCTGTTATAAACCAGAGCCCTTTGTAAACCAAAGCCCGTTATGAACCAGAGCCCGTTACAAAACCAAAGCCTGTTATCAACCAGAGCCTGTTACAAAACCAAAGCCCTTTATAAACTAGAACCCTTTATAAACCAGAGCTCGTTATAAACCAGAGCCCTTTAAAAACCAAAGCCGGTTATAAACCAGAGCCTGTTACAAACCAGAGCCCGTTACAAAACAAAGCCCTTTTATAAACCAGAACCCTTCATAAACCAGAGCCTGTTATAGACCAGAGCCCTGTAAAAACCAGAGCACTTTATAAACCAGAGCCCATTATAAACCAGAACCCTTTATAAACCAGAGCTTTTTATAAACCAAAGCCTTTTATAAACCAGAGCCCGTTATAAACCAGAACCCTTTATTAACCAGAGCTTTTTATAAACCAAAGCCTTTTATAAACCAGAGCCATTATAAACCAGAGCACTTTATAAACCAGAGCCTGTTATAAACCAGAGCGCTTTATAAACCAAACACCTTTATAAACTAGAGCCTGTAATAAACCAGAGCCCGTTATAAACCAGTGTTCATTATAAACCAGATCCCATTATAAACCAAAGCCGGTTATAACCCAGAGCCTGTTACAAACCAAAGCCCTTTTATAAACCAGAGCCTGTTATAGACCAGAGCCCTGTAAAAACCAGAGCACTTTATAAACCAGAGCCCACTATAAACCAGAACCCTTTATAAACCAGAGCTTTTTATAAACCAAAGCCTTTTATAAACCAGAGCCCGTAATAAACCAGAGCCCTATATAAACGAGAGCTCTTTATTAACCAGAGCCCTATATAAACCAGAGCCCGTTATAAACCAGATTTCTTTATAAACCAGAGCTCTTTATTAACCAGGTCGCTTTATAAACCAGAGCCCTTTATAAACTAAAGCCTGTTATAAACCAGAGCCCTTTGTAAACCAAAGCCCGTTATGAACCAGAGCCCGTTACAAAACCAAAGCCTGTTATCAACCAGAGCCTGTTAGAAAACCAAAGCCCTTTATAAACTAGAACCCTTTATAAACCAGAGCCCGTTATAAACCAGAGCCCTTTAAAAACCAAAGCCGGTTATAAACCAGAGCCTGTTACAAACCAGAGCCCGTTACAAACCAAAGCCCTTTTATAAACCAGAACCCTTCATAAACCAGAGCCTGTTATAGACCAGAGCCCTGTAAAAACCAGAGCACTTTATTAACCAGAGCCCTATATAAACCAGAGCCCGTTATAAACCAGATTTCTTTATAAACCAGAGCTCTTTATTAACCAGATCACTTTATAAACAAGAGCCAGTTATGAACCAGAACCCTTTATAAAACAGAGATTTTATAAACCAAAGCCTTTTATAAACCAGAGCCGTTATAAAACAGAGCCCTTTATAAACCAGAGCCTGTTATAAACCAGAGCGCTTTATAAACATGAGCTCTTTATTAACCAGAGCCCTATATAAACCAGAGCCCGTTATAAACCAGAGTTCTTTATAAACCAGAGCTCTTTATTAACCAGATCGCTTTATAAACCAGAGCCCTTTATAAACTAAAGCCCGTTATAAACCAGAGCCCTTTGTAAACCAAAGCCCGTTATGAACCAGAGCCCGTTACAAAACCAAAGCCTTTTATCAACCAGAGCCCGTTACAAAACCAAAGCCCTTTATAAACCAGAACCCTTTATAAACCAGAGCCCGTTATAAACCAGAGCCCTTTAAAAACCAAAGCCGGTTATAAACCAGAGCCTGTTACAAACCAGAGCCTGTTACAAACCAAAGCCCTTTTATAAACCAGAACCCTTCATAAACCAGAGCCTGTTATAGACCAGAGCCCTGTAAAAGCCAGAGCACTTTATTAACCAGAGCCCATTATAAACCAGAACCCTTTATAAACCAGAGCTTTTTATAAACCAAAGCCTTTTATAAACCAGAGCCCGTAATAAACCAGAGCCCAGTATAAACGAGAGCTCTTTACTAACCAGAGCCCTATATAAACCAGAGCCCGTTATAAACCAGAGTTCTTTATAAACCAGAGCTCTTTATTAACCAGATCACTGTATAAACCAGAGCCCGTTATAAACCAGAACCCTTTATTAACCAGAGCTTTTTATAAACCAAAGCCTTTTATAAACCAGAGCCGTTATAAACCAGAGCCCTTTATAAACCAGAGCCTGTTATAAACCAGAGCGCTTTATAAACCAGACCCCTTTATAAACCAAACACCTTTATAAACTAGAGCCTGTAATAAACCACAGCCCTTTATAAACGAGAGCTCTTTATTAACCAGAGCCCTATATAAACCAGAGCCCGTTATAAACCAGTGTTCATTATAAACCAGATCCCATTATAAACAAAAGCCGGTTATAACCCAGAGCCTGTTACAAACCAAAGCCCTTTTATAAACCAGAGCCTGTTATAGACCAGAGCCCTGTAAAAACCAGAGCACTTTATAAACCAGAGCCCACTATAAACCAGAACCCTTTATAAACCAGAGCTTTTTATAAACCAAAGCCTTTTATAAACACGAGCCCGTAATAAACCAGAGCCTTAATAAACGAGAGCTCTTTATTAACCAGAGCCCCATATACACCAGAGCCCGTTATAAACCAGATTTCTTTATAAACCAGAGCTCTTTATTAACCAGATCACTTTATAAACAAGAGCCAGTTATGAACCAGAACCCTTTATAAAACAGAGATTTTATAAACCAAAGCCTTTTATAAACCAGAGCCGTTATAAAACAGAGCCCTTTATAAACCAGAGCCTGTTATAAACCAGAGCGCTTTATAAACATGAGCTCTTTATTAACCAGAGCCCTATATAAACCAGAGCCCGTTATAAACCAGAGTTCTTTATAAACCAGAGCTCTTTATTAACCAGATCGCTTTATAAACCAGAGCCCTTTATAAACTAAAGCCCGTTATAAACCAGAGCCCTTTGTAAACCAAAGCCCGTTATGAACCAGAGCCCGTTACAAAACCAAAGCCTTTTATCAACCAGAGCCCGTTACAAAACCAAAGCCCTTTATAAACCAGAACCCTTTATAAACCAGAGCCCGTTATAAACCAGAGCCCTTTAAAAACCAAAGCCGGTTATAAACCAGAGCCTGTTACAAACCAGAGCCCGTTACAAACCAAATCCCTTTTATAAACCAGAACCCTTCATAAACCAGAGCCTGTTATAGACCAGAGCCCTGTAAAAGCCAGAGCACTTTATTAACCAGAGCCCATTATAAACCAGAACCCTTTATAAACCAGAGCTTTTTATAAACCAAAGCCTTTTATAAACCAGAGCCCGTAATAAACCAGAGCCCAGTATAAACGAGAGCTCTTTACTAACCAGAGCCCTATATAAACCAGAGCCCGTTATAAACCAGAGTTCTTTATAAACCAGAGCTCTTTATTAACCAGATCACTGTATAAACCAGAGCCCGTTATAAACCAGAACCCTTTATTAACCAGAGCTTTTTATAAACCAAAGCCTTTTATAAACCAGAGCCGTTATAAACCAGAGCCCTTTATAAACCAGAGCCTGTTATAAACCAGAGCGCTTTATAAACTAGACCCCTTTATAAACCAAACACCTTTATGAACTAGAGCCCGTAATAGACCTGAGCCCTTTATATACTAGAGAACACTATAAACCAGAACCCTTTATAAACCAGAGCTTTTTATAAACCAAAGCCTTTTATAAACCAGAGCCCGTAATAAACCAGAGCCCTATATAAACGAAAGCTCTTTATTAACCAGAGCCCTATATAAACCAGAGCCCGTTATAAACCAGATTTCTTTATAAACCAGAACTCTTTATTAACCAGATCACTTTATAAACCAGAGCCAGTTATAAACCAGAACCCTTTATAAACCAGAGCCTGTTATAAACCAGAGCCTGTTATAAACCAGAGCGCTTTATAAACCAGACCCCTTTATAAACCAAACACCTTTATGAACTAGAGCCCGTAATAAACCAGAGCCCTTTATAAACTAGAGCTCTTTATTAACCAGAGCCCTATATAAACCAGAGCCCGTTATAAACCAGAGTTCTTTATAAACCAGAGCTCTTTATTAACCAGATCGCTTTAAAAACCAGAGCCCTTTATAAACTAAAGCCGGTTATAAACCAGAGCTTGTTATAAACCAGAGCCCTTTATAAACTAAAGCCCGTTATAAACCAGAGCCCTTTGTAAACCAAAGGCCGTTATGAACCAGAGCCCGTTACAAAACCAAAGCGTGTTATCAACCAGAGCCCGTTACAAAACCAAAGCCCTTTATAAACCAGAACCCATTATAAACCAGAGCCCGTTATAAACCAGAGCCCTTTAAAAAACAAAGCCGGTTATAAACCAGAGCCTGTTACAAACCAGAGCCTGTTACAAACCAAAGCCCTTTTATAAACCAGAACCCTTCATAAACCAGAGCCTGTTATAGACCAGAGCCCATTATAAACCAGAACCCTTTATAAACCAGAGCTTTTTATAGACCAAAGCCTTTTATAAACCAGAGCCCGTAATAAACCACAGCGCTTTATAAACGAGAGCTCTTTATTAACCAGAGCCCTATATAAACCAGAGCCCGTTATATACCAGAGTTCATTATAAACCAGAGCTCTTTATTAACCAGATCCCTTTATAAACCAGTGCCCGTTATAAACCAGAACCCTTTATACACCACAGCTTTTTATTAACCAAAGCCTTTTATAAACCAGATCCTGTTATAAACCAGAGCGCTTTATAAACCAGACCCCTTTATAAACCAAACACCTTTATGAACTAGAGCCCGTAATAAACCACAGCCGTTTATAAACAAGAGCTCTTTATAAACCAAAACCCTTTATAAACCAGAGCCGTTTATAAACCAAAGCCCTTTATAAACCAAAGCCAATTATGAACCAGAGCCCGTTAAAAAACCAAAGCCCGTTATGAACCAGAGCCCATTACAAAAACAAAGCCCTTTATAAACCAGAACCCTTTATAAACAAGAGCCCGTTATAAAGCAGAGCCCTTTAAAAACCACAGCCGGTTATAATTCAGAGCCCATTATAAACCAGAGCTTTTTATAAACCAAAGCCTTTTATAAACCAGAGCCCGTAATGAGCCAGAGCCCTTTATAAACCAGAGCTCTTTATTAACCAGATCACTTTATAAACCAGAGCCCGATATAAACCAGAGCCCTTTATAAACCAGAGCCTGTTATAAACCAGAGCGCTTTATAAACCAGACCCCTTTATAAACCAAACACCTTTATGAACTAGAGCCCGTAATAAACCAGAGCCCTTTATAAACGAGAGCTCTTTATTAACCAGAGCCCGTTATAAACCAGAGTTCTTTATAAACCAGAACCCTTTATAAGCCAGAGCCCGTTATAAACCAGAGCCCTTTAAAAACCAAAGCCGGTTACAAACCAGAGCCTGTTTTAAACCAAAGCCCTTTTATAAACCAGAACCCTTCATAAACCAGAGCCTGTTATAGACCAGAGCCCATTATATACCAGAACCCTTTATAAACCAGAGCTTTTTATAAACCAAAGCCTTTTATAAACCAGAGCCCGTAATAAACCAGAGCCCAGTATAAACGAGAGCTCTTTATTAACCAGAGCCCTATATAAACCAGAGCCAGTTATAAACCAGAGTTCTTTATAAACCAGAGCTCTTTATTAACCAGATCACTTTATAAACCAGAGCCCGTTATAAACCAGAACCCTTTATTAACCAGAGCCTGTTATAAACCAGAGCGCTTTATAAACCAGACCCCTTTATAAACCAAAAACCTTTATGAACTAGAGCCCGTAATAAACCAGAGCGCTTTATAAACGAGAGCTCTTTATCAACCAGAGCCCTATATAAACAAGAGACCGTTATAAACCAGAGTTCATTATAAACCAGAGCTCTTTATTAACCAGATCCCTTTATAAACCAGTGCCCGTTATAAACCAGAACCCTTTATACACCACAGCTTTTTATAAACCAAAGCCTTTTATAAACCAGATCCTGTTATAAACCAGAGCGCTTTACAAACCAGACCCCTTTATAAACCAAACACCTTTATGAACTAGAGCCCGTAATAAACCACAGCCGTTTATAAACAAGAGCTCTTTATAAACCAAAACCCTTTATAAACAAGAGCCCGTTATAAAACAGAGCCCTTTAAAAACCACAGCCGGTTATAAACCAGAGCCCATTATAAACCAGAGCTTTTTATAAACCAAAACCTTTTATAAACCAGAGCCCGTTATAAACCAGAACCCTTTATAAACCAGAGCTTTTTATAAACCAAAGCCTTTTATAAACCAGAGCCCGTAATAAACCAGAGCCCAGTATAAACGAGAGCTCTTTATTAACCAGAGCCCTATATAAACCAGTATCCGTTATAAACCAGAGTTCTTTATAAACCAGAGCTCTTTATTAACCAGATCACTGTATAAACCAGAGCCCGTTATAAACCAGAACCCTTTATTAACCAGAGCTTTTTATAAACCAAAGCCTTTTATAAACCAGAGCCGTTATAAACCAGAGCCCTTTATAAACCAGAGCCTGTTATAAACCAGAGCGCTTTATAAACTAGACCCCTTTATAAACCAAACACCTTTATGAACTAGAGCCCGTAATAGACCTGAGCCCTTTATATACTAGAGAACACTATAAACCAGAACCCTTTATAAACCAGAGCTTTTTATAAACCAAAGCCTTTTATAAACCAGAGCCCGTAATAAACCAGAGCCCTATATAAACGAAAGCTCTTTATTAACCAGAGCCCTATATAAACCAGAGCCCGTTATAAACCAGATTTCTTTATAAACCAGAACTCTTTATTAACCAGATCACTTTATAAACCAGAGCCAGTTATAAACCAGAACCCTTTATAAACCAGAGCCTGTTATAAACCAGAGCCTGTTATAAACCAGAGCGCTTTATAAACCAGACCCCTTTATAAACCAAACACCTTTATGAACTAGAGCCCGTAATAAACCAGAGCCCTTTATAAACTATAGCTCTTTATTAACCAGAGCCCTATATAAACCAGAGCCCGTTATAAACCAGAGTTCTTTATAAACCAGAGCTCTTTATTAACCAGATCGCTTTAAAAACCAGAGCCCTTTATAAACTAAAGCCGGTTATAAACCAGAGCTTGTTATAAACCAGAGCCCTTTATAAACTAAAGCCCGTTATAAACCAGAGCCCTTTGTAAACCAAAGGCCGTTATGAACCAGAGCCCGTTACAAAACCAAAGCCTGTTATCAACCAGAGCCCGTTACAAAACCAAAGCCCTTTATAAACCAGAACCCATTATAAACCAGAGCCCGTTATAAACCAGAGCCCTTTAAAAAACAAAGCCGGTTATAAACCAGAGCCTGTTACAAACCAGAGCCTGTTACAAACCAAAGCCCTTTTATAAACCAGAACCCTTCATAAACCAGAGCCTGTTATAGACCAGAGCCCATTATAAACCAGAACCCTTTATAAACCAGAGCTTTTTATAGACCAAAGCCTTTTATAAACCAGAGCCCGTAATAAACCACAGCGCTTTATAAACGAGAGCTCTTTATTAACCAGAGCCCTATATAAACCAGAGCCCGTTATATACCAGAGTTCATTATAAACCAGAGCTCTTTATTAACCAGATCCCTTTATAAACCAGTGCCCGTTATAAACCAGAACCCTTTATACACCACAGCTTTTTATTAACCAAAGCCTTTTATAAACCAGATCCTGTTATAAACCAGAGCGCTTTATAAACCAGACCCCTTTATAAACCAAACACCTTTATGAACTAGAGCCCGTAATAAACCACAGCCGTTTATGAACAAGAGCTCTTTATAAACCAAAACCCTTTATAAACCAGAGCCGTTTATAAACCAAAGCCCTTTATAAACCAAAGCCAATTATGAACCAGAGCCCGTTAAAAAACCAAAGCCCGTTATGAACCAGAGCCCATTACAAAAACAAAGCCCTTTATAAACCAGAACCCTTTATAAACAAGAGCCCGTTATAAAGCAGAGCCCTTTAAAAACCACAGCCGGTTATAATTCAGAGCCCATTATAAACCAGAGCTTTTTATAAACCAAAGCCTTTTATAAACCAGAGCCCGTAATGAGCCAGAGCCCTTTATAAACCAGAGCTCTTTATTAACCAGATCACTTTATAAACCAGAGCCCGATATAAGCCAGAGCCCTTTATAAACCAGAGCCTGTTATAAACCAGAGCGCTTTATAAACCAGACCCCTTTATAAACCAAACACCTTTATGAACTAGAGCCCGTAATAAACCAGAGCCCTTTATAAACAAGAGCTCTTTATTAACCAGAGCCCTATATAAACCAGAGCCCGTTATAAACCAGAGTTCTTTATAAACCAGAACCCTTTATAAGCCAGAGCCCGTTATAAACCAGAGCCCTTTAAAAACCAAAGCCGGTTACAAATCAGAGCCTGTTTTAAACCAAAGCCCTTTTATAAACCAGAACCCTTCATAAACCAGAGCCTGTTATAGACCAGAGCCCATTATATACCAGAACCCTTTATAAACCAGAGCTTTTTATAAACCAAAGCCTTTTATAAACCAGAGCCCGTAATAAACCAGAGCCCAGTATAAACGAGAGCTCTTTATTAACCAGAGCCCTATATAAACCAGAGCCAGTTATAAACCAGAGTTCTTTATAAACCAGAGCTCTTTATTAACCAGATCACTTTATAAACCAGAGCCCGTTATAAACCAGAACCCTTTATTAACCAGAGCCTGTTATAAACCAGAGCGCTTTATAAACCAGACCCCTTTATAAACCAAAAACCTTTATGAACTAGAGCCCGTAATAAACCAGAGCGCTTTATAAACGAGAGCTCTTTATTAACCAGAGCCCTATATAAACCAGAGACCGTTATAAACCAGAGTTCATTATAAACCAGAGCTCTTTATTAACCAGATCCCTTTATAAACCAGTGCCCGTTATAAACCAGAACCCTTTATACACCACAGCTTTTTATAAACCAAAGCCTTTTATAAACCAGATCCTGTTATAAACCAGAGCGCTTTACAAACCAGACCCCTTTATAAACCAAACACCTTTATGAACTAGAGCCCGTAATAAACCACAGCCGTTTATAAACAAGAGCTCTTTATAAACCAAAACCCTTTATAAACAAGAGCCCGTTATAAAACAGAGCCCTTTAAAAACCACAGCCGGTTATAAACCAGAGCCCATTATAAACCAGAGCTTTTTATAAACCAAAACCTTTTATAAACCAGAGCCCGTTATAAACCAGAACCCTTTATAAACCAGAGCTTTTTATAAACCAAAGCCTTTTATAAACCAAAGCCGTTATAATCCAGAGCCCTTTATAAACCAGAGCCCTTTATAAACCAGAGCCTGTTATAAACCAGAGCGCTTTATAAACCAGACCCCTTTATAAACCAAACACCTTTATGAACTAGAGCCCGTAATAAACCAGAGCCCTTTATAAACGAGAGGTCTTTATTAACCAGAGCCCTATATAAACCAGAGCCTGTTATAAACCAGAGTTCTTTATAAACCAGAGCTCTTAATTAACCAGATCCCTTTATAAACCAGTGCCCGTTATAAACCAGAACCCTTTATACACCACAGCTTTTTATAAACCAAAGCCCGTTATGAACCAGAGCCCATTACAAAACCAAAGCCCGTTATGAACCAGAGCCCGTTACAAAACCAAAGCCCTTTATAAACCAGAACCCTTTATAATCCAGAGCCTGTTATAAACCAGAGCCCTTTAAAAACCAGACCCAGTTATAAACCAGAGCCCATTGTAAACCAGAGCTTTTTATAAACCAGAGCCGGTTATAAACCAGAGGTGGTTATAAACGGGAGCCCTTTATGACCCAGAGCGCATTAAAATCGAGAGCCCTTTATAAACCAGAGCCCGTTATCATCTAGAACCCTTTATAAACCAGAGCTCTTTATTGACCAGAGCCCTTTATAAACCAGAGTACGTTATAAACCAGAGCTCTTTATAAACCAAAGCCCTTTACAAACCAGAGCGCATTATAAACCAGAGCCCATTATGGTACAGAACCCTTTATAAACCAGAGCCCGTTATAAACCAAAGCCCTTTAAAAACCAAAGCCCTTTAGAAACCATAGCCCTTTATATACCAGTGCCTGTTATAAACCAGAGCCCTTTATAAACCAAAGCCGGTTATAAACCAGATCCCGTTATAAACCAGAGCCCGTTATGAACCAGAGCCCGTTACAAAACCAAATCCCGTTATGAACCAGAGCCTGTTACAAAACCAAAGCCCTTTATAAACCAGAACCCTTTATAAATCAGAGTCTGTTATAAACCACAACCCTTTATACACCACAGCTTTTTATAAACCAAAGCCTTTTATAAACCAGATCCTGTTATAAACCAGAGCGCTTTATAAACCAGACCCCTTTATAAACCAAAAACCTTTATGAACTAGAGCCCGTAATAAACCAGAGCCCTTTATAAACGAGAGCTCTTTATTAACCAGAACCCTATATAAACCAGAGCCCGTTATAAACCAGAGTTCTTTATAAACCAGAGCTCTTTATTAACCAGATCCCTTTATACACCACAGCTTTTTATAAACCAAAGCCTTTTATAAACCAGATCCTGTTATAAACCAGACCCCTTTATAAACCAAACACCTTTTATGAACTAGAGCCCGTAATAAACCAGAGCCCTTTATAAACAAGAGCTCTTTATAAACCAAAACCCTTCATAAACCAAAGCCCGTTATAAACCAGAGCCCATTATAAACCAAAGCCGGTTATAAACCAGGGCTTGTTATAAACCAATTCAATTCAATTAAGTTTATTTATATAGTGCCAAATTCACAACACATGTCATCTCAAGGCACTTTAAAGTTCAATAAACCAAAACCCTTTATAAACCAAAGCCCGTTACAAAACCAGAGCCGGTTATAAACCAGAGCCCATTATAAACCAGAGCTTTTTATAAACCAAAGCCTTTTATAAACCAGAGCCGTTATAAACCAGGGCCCTTTAGAAACCAAAGCCGTTAAGATAACAAACCCCTTTATAAACGAGAGCCTGTTATAAACCAGAGCCGGTTATAAAAAAGAGCCGGTTATAAAAAAGAGCCCTTTATTAACCAGAGCCCATTAAAAACAAGAGCCCTTCATAGACCAGAGCCCATTATAATCTAGAACCCTTTATAAACCAGAGCTCTTTATAAACCAAAACCCTTTATGAACCAGAGCCGCTTATAAACCCGAGCTGGTTATAAACTGGAGCCCTTTATAAACCAGAGCCCGTTATAATCTAGAACGCTTTATAAACCAGAGCTCTTTATAAACCAAAGCCCTTTACAAACCAGAGCCCATTATAAACCAGAGCCCATTATGAACCAGAACCCTTTATAAACCAGAGCCCTTTATAAACCAAAGCCCTTTAAAAACCAAAGCCCTTTAGAAACCAAAGCCCTTTATATACCAGTGCCTGTTATAAACCAGAGCCCTTTATAAACCAAAGCCAGTTATAAACCAGATCCCGTTATAAACCAGAGCCCTTTACAAACCAAAGCTGGTTATAAACCAGAGCTTGTTATAAACCAGAGCCCTTTATAAACTAGAACCCTTTATACACCAGAGCTCTTTATTGACCAGAGCCCGTTATAAACCAGAGCCCATTATGAACCAGAACCCTTTATAAACCAGAGCCCTTTATAAACCAAAGCCCTTTAAAAACCAAAGCCCTTTAGAAACCAAAGCCCTTTATATACCAGTGCCTGTTATAAACCAGAGTCCTTTATAAACCAAAGCCAGTTATAAACCAGATCCTGTTATAAACCAGAGCCCTTTATAAACCAAAGCTGGTTATAAACCAGAGCTTGTTATAAACCAGAGCCCTTTATAAACTAAAGCCTGTTATAAACCAGAGCCCTTTATAAACCAAAGCCCGTTATGAACCACAGCCCGTTACAAAACCATAGCCCTTCATATACCAGAACCATTTATAAATCAGAACCCGTTATGAACCAGAGCCGGTTATAAACCAGAGCCGGTTATAAACTGGAGCCCTTTATGAACCAGAGCCCATTAAAAACGAGAGCCCTTTATAAACCAGTGCCCGTTATAATCTAGAACCCTTTATAAACCAGAGCTCTTTATAAACCAAAACCCTTTATAAACCAGAGCCCGTTATAAACCAGAGCTTTTTATAAACCAGAGCACTTTATAAACCAGAGCCCGTTATAAACCATAGCCCGTTATAAACCAGAGCCTGTTATAAACCAGAGCCCGTTATAAACCAGAGCCCTTTATAAACGAGAGCTCTTTGTTAACCAGAGCCCTTTATAAACCAGAATACATTATAAACCAGAGCTCTTTATAAACCAAAGCCCTTTACAAACCAGAGCCCGTTATAAACCAGAGCCCATTATGGACCAGAACCCTTTATAAACCAGAGCCCTTTATAAACCAAAGCCCTTTAAAAACAAGAGCCCTTTATAAACCAAAGCCCGTTATGAACCAGAGCCCGTTACAAAACCAAGGCCCTTTATAAACCAGAACCCTTTATAAACCAGAGCCAGTTATAACCCATACCCCATTAAAAACCAGAGCCGGTTATAAACCAGAGCCCATTATAAACCAGAGCTTTTTATAAACCAAAGCCTTTTATAAACCAGAGCCGTTTTAAGCCAGAGGCCTTTAGAAACCAAAGCCGGTTAAGATACATAACCCCTTTATAAACCAGAACCTGTTATAAACCAGAGCCGCTTATAAACCCGAGCTGGTTATAAACTGGAGCCCTTTATGAACCAGAGCCCATTAAAAACGAGAGCCCTTTATAAACCAGAGCCCGTTATAATCTAGAACGCTTTATAAACCAGAGCTCTTTATAAACCAAAGCCCTTTACAAACCAGAGCCCATTATAAACCAGAACCCATTATGAACCAGAACCCTTTATAAACCAGAGCCCTTTATAAACCAAAGCCCTTTAAAAACCAAAGCCCTATATATACCAGTGCCTGTTATAAACCAGAGCCCTTTATAAACCAAAGCCAGTTATAAACCAGATCCCGTTATAAACCAGAGCCCTTTATAAACCAAAGCTGGTTATAAACCAGAGCTTGTTATAAACCTTAGCCCTTTATAAACTAAAGCCTGTTATAAACCAGAGCCCTTTATAAACCAAAGCCAGTTATGAACCAGAGCCCGTTACAAAACCAAAGCCCGTTATGAACCAGAGCCCGTTACAAAACCATAGCCCTTTATAAACCAGAACCATTTATAAATCAGAACCCGTTATAAACCAGAGCCGGTTATAAACCAGAGCCGGTTATAATCAAACCCTTCATAAACCAGAGCTCTATATAAACCAAAACCCTTTATAAACCAGAGCCCGTTATAAACCATAGCCCGTTATAAACCAGAGCCTGTTATAAACCAGAGCCCATTATAAACCAGAGCCCTTTATAAATGAGAGCTCTTTATTAACCAGAGCTCTTTATAAACCAGAGTACGTTATAAACCAGAGCCCTTTATAAACCAAAGCCCTTTACAAACCAGAGCCCGTTATAAACCAGAGCCCATTATGGACCAGAACCCTTTATAAACCAGAGCCCTGTATAAACCAAAGCACTTTAAAAATCAGAGCAGTTTATAAACCAAATCCCGTTATGAACCAGAGCCCGTTACAAAACCAAAGCCTGTTATGAACCATAGCCCTTTACAAAACCAAGGCCCTTTATAAACCAGAACCCTTTATAAACCAGAGCTCTTTATAAACCAAAACCCTTTATAAACCAAAGCCCGTTATAAACCAGAGCCTGTTATAAACCAGAGCACTTTAGAAACCAAAGCCGTTAAGATACCAAACCCCTTTATAAACTAGAGCCTGTTATAATCTAGAACCCTTTATAAACCATAGCTCTTTATTGACCAGAGCCCTTTATAAACCAGAGCTCTTTATTAACCAAAGCCGGTTATAAACCAGAGCTTGTTATAAACCAGAGCCCTTTATAAACTAAAGGCCGTTATGAACCAGAGCCCGTTACAAAACCAAAGCCCGTTATGAACCAGAGCCGTTATAAACCAGAGACCTTTAGAAACCAAAGCCGTTAAGATACCAAACCCCTTTATAAACCAGAGCCTGTTATAAATCAGAGCCGGGTATAAACTGGAGCCCTTTATGAACCAGAGCCCATTAAAAACGAGAGCCCTTTATAAACCAGAGCCTGTTATAATCTAGAGCCCTTTATAAACCAGAGCTCTTTATAAACCAAAACCCTTTATAAACCAAAGCCCGTTATAAACCAAAGCCCATTATAAACCAGAGCCCGTTATAAACCAGAGCCTTTTATAAACCAGAGCACGTTATAAACCAGAGCCCTTTATAAACCAGAGCTCTTTATTAACCAGAGCCCTTTATAAATCAGAGTACGTTATAAACCAGAGCTCTTTATAAACCAAAGCCCTTTACAAACCAGAGGCCGTTATAAACCAGAGCCCGTTGTGGACCAGAACCCTTTATAAACCAGAGCCCTTTATAAACCAAAGCCCTTTAAAAACCAAAGCCCTTTATAAACCAATGTCAGTTATAAACCAGAGCTTGTAATAAACCAGAACCATTTATAAACTAAAGCCGGTTATAAACCAGAGCCCATTATAAACCAAAGCCGGTTATAACCCAGAGCCTGTTACAACCAAGAGCCCGTTACAAACCAGAGCACTTTATAAACCAGAGCCCACTATAAACCAGAACCCTTTATAAACCAGAACTTTTTATAAACCAAAGCCTTTTATAAACCAGAGCCTGTAATAAACCAGAGCCCGTAATAAACCAGAGCTCTTTATTAACCAGAGCCCTATATAAACCAGAGCCCGTTATAAACCAGATTTCTTTATAAACCAGAACTCTTTATTAACCAGATCACTTTATAAACCAGAGCCAGTTATGAACCAGAACCCTTTATAAACCAGAGCTTTTTATAAACCAAAGCCTTTTATAAAGCAGAGCCGTTATAAACCAGAGCCCTTTATAAACCAGAGCCTGTTATAAACCAGAGCGCTTTATAAACCAGACCCCTTTATAAACCAAACACCTTTATGAACTAGAGCCCGTAATAAACCAGAGCCCTTTATAAACATGACCTCTTTTTTAACCAGAGCCTCATATAAACCAGAGCCCGTTATAAACCAGAGTTCTTTATAAACCAGAGCTCTTTATTAACCAGGTCGCTTTATAAACCAGAGCCCTTTATAAACTAAAGCCTGTTATAAACCAGAGCCCTTTGTAAACCAAAGCCCGTTATGAACCAGAGCCCGTTACAAAACCAAAGCCTGTTATCAACCAGAGCCTGTTACAAAACCAAAGCCCTTTATAAACTAGAACCCTTTATAAACCAGAGCTCGTTATAAACCAGAGCCCTTTAAAAACCAAAGCCGGTTATAAACCAGAGCCTGTTACAAACCAGAGCCCGTTACAAACCAAAGCCCTTTTATAAACCAGAACCCTTCATAAACCAGAGCCTGTTATAGACCAGAGCCCTGTAAAAACCAGAGCACTTTATAAACCAGAGCCCATTATAAACCAGAACCCTTTATAAACCAGAGCTTTTTATAAACCAAAGCCTTTTATAAACCAGAGCCCGTTATAAACCAGAACCCTTTATTAACCAGAGCTTTTTATAAACCAAAGCCTTTTATAAACCAGAGCCATTATAAACCAGAGCCCTTTATAAACCAGAGCCTGTTATAAACCAGAGCGCTTTATAAACCAAACACCTTTATAAACTAGAGCCTGTAATAAACCAGAGCCCGTTATAAACCAGTGTTCATTATAAACCAGATCCCATTATAAACCAAAGCCGGTTATAACCCAGAGCCTGTTACAAACCAAAGCCCTTTTATAAACCAGAGCCTGTTATAGACCAGAGCCCTGTAAAAACCAGAGCACTTTATAAACCAGAGCCCACTATAAACCAGAACCCTTTATAAACCAGAGCTTTTTATAAACCAAAGCCTTTTATAAACCAGAGCCCGTAATAAACCAGAGCCCGTAATAAACCAGAGCTCTTTATTAACCAGAGCCCTATATAAACCAGAGCCCGTTATAAACCAGATTTCTTTATAAACCAGAGCTCTTTATTAACCAGGCCGCTTTATAAACCAGAGCCCTTTATAAACTAAAGCCTGTTATAAACCAGAGCCCTTTGTAAACCAAAGCCCGTTATGAACCAGAGCCCGTTACAAAACCAAAGCCTGTTATCAACCAGAGCCTGTTAGAAAACCAAAGCCCTTTATAAACTAGAACCCTTTATAAACCAGAGCCCGTTATAAACCAGAGCCCTTTAAAAACCAAAGCCGGTTATAAACCAGAGCCTGTTACAAACCAGAGCCCGTTACAAACCAAAGCCCTTTTATAAACCAGAACCCTTCATAAACCAGAGCCTGTTATAGACCAGAGCCCTGTAAAAACCAGAGCACTTTATTAACCAGAGCCCTATATAAACCAGAGCCCGTTATAAACCAGATTTCTTTATAAACCAGAGCTCTTTATTAACCAGATCACTTTATAAACAAGAGCCAGTTATGAACCAGAACCCTTTATAAAACAGAGATTTTATAAACCAAAGCCTTTTATAAACCAGAGCCGTTATAAAACAGAGCCCTTTATAAACCAGAGCCTGTTATAAACCAGAGCGCTTTATAAACATGAGCTCTTTATTAACCAGAGCCCTATATAAACCAGAGCCCGTTATAAACCAGAGTTCTTTATAAACCAGAGCTCTTTATTAACCAGATCGCTTTATAAACCAGAGCCCTTTATAAACTAAAGCCCGTTATAAACCAGAGCCCTTTGTAAACCAAAGCCCGTTATGAACCAGAGCCCGTTACAAAACCAAAGCCTTTTATCAACCAGAGCCCGTTACAAAACCAAAGCCCTTTATAAACCAGAACCCTTTATAAACCAGAGCCCGTTATAAACCAGAGCCCTTTAAAAACCAAAGCCGGTTATAAACCAGAGCCTGTTACAAACCAGAGCCCGTTACAAACCAAAGCCCTTTTATAAACCAGAACCCTTCATAAACCAGAGCCTGTTATAGACCAGAGCCCTGTAAAAGCCAGAGCACTTTATTAACCAGAGCCCATTATAAACCAGAACCCTTTATAAACCAGAGCTTTTTATAAACCAAAGCCTTTTATAAACCAGAGCCCGTAATAAACCAGAGCCCAGTATAAACGAGAGCTCTTTACTAACCAGAGCCCTATGTAAACCAGAGCCCGTTATAAACCAGAGTTCTTTATAAACCAGAGCTCTTTATTAACCAGATCACTGTATAAACCAGAGCCCGTTATAAACCAGAACCCTTTATTAACCAGAGCTTTTAATAAACCAAAGCCTTTTATAAACCAGAGCCGTTATAAACCAGAGCCCTTTATAAACCAGAGCCTGTTATAAACCAGAGCGCTTTATAAACCAGACCCCTTTATAAACCAAACACCTTTATAAACTAGAGCCTGTAATAAACCACAGCCCTTTATAAACGAGAGCTCTTTATTAACCAGAGCCCTATATAAACCAGAGCCCGTTATAAACCAGTGTTCATTATAAACCAGATCCCATTATAAACAAAAGCCGGTTATAACCCAGAGCCTGTTACAAACCAAAGCCCTTTTATAAACCAGAGCCTGTTATAGACCAGAGCCCTGTAAAAACCAGAGCACTTTATAAACCAGAGCCCACTATAAACCAGAACCCTTTATAAACCAGAGCTTTTTATAAACCAAAGCCTTTTATAAACACGAGCCCGTAATAAACCAGAGCCTTAATAAACGAGAGCTCTTTATTAACCAGAGCCCCATATACACCAGAGCCCGTTATAAACCAGATTTCTTTATAAACCAGAGCTCTTTATTAACCAGATCACTTTATAAACAAGAGCCAGTTATGAACCAGAACCCTTTATAAAACAGAGATTTTATAAACCAAAGCCTTTTATAAACCAGAGCCGTTATAAAACAGAGCCCTTTATAAACCAGAGCCTGTTATAAACCAGAGCGCTTTATAAACATGAGCTCTTTATTAACCAGAGCCCTATATAAACCAGAGCCCGTTATAAACCAGAGTTCTTTATAAACCAGAGCTCTTTATTAACCAGATCGCTTTATAAACCAGAGCCCTTTATAAACTAAAGCCCGTTATAAACCAGAGCCCTTTGTAAACCAAAGCCCGTTATGAACCAGAGCCCGTTACAAAACCAAAGCCTTTTATCAACCAGAGCCCGTTACAAAACCAAAGCCCTTTATAAACCAGAACCCTTTATAAACCAGAGCCCGTTATAAACCAGAGCCCTTTAAAAACCAAAGCCGGTTATAAACCAGAGCCTGTTACAAACCAGAGCCCGTTACAAACCAAAGCCCTTTTATAAACCAGAACCCTTCATAAACCAGAGCCTGTTATAGACCAGAGCCCTGTAAAAGCCAGAGCACTTTATTAACCAGAGCCCATTATAAACCAGAACCCTTTATAAACCAGAGCTTTTTATAAACCAAAGCCTTTTATAAACCAGAGCCCGTAATAAACCAGAGCCCAGTATAAACGAGAGCTCTTTACTAACCAGAGCCCTATATAAACCAGAGCCCGTTATAAACCAGAGTTCTTTATAAACCAGAGCTCTTTATTAACCAGATCACTGTATAAACCAGAGCCCGTTATAAACCAGAACCCTTTATTAACCAGAGCTTTTTATAAACCAAAGCCTTTTATAAACCAGAGCCGTTATAAACCAGAGCCCTTTATAAACCAGAGCCTGTTATAAACCAGAGCGCTTTATAAACTAGACCCCTTTATAAACCAAACACCTTTATGAACTAGAGCCCGTAATAGACCTGAGCCCTTTATATACTAGAGAACACTATAAACCAGAACCCTTTATAAACCAGAGCTTTTTATAAACCAAAGCCTTTTATAAACCAGAGCCCGTAATAAACCAGAGCCCTATATAAACGAAAGCTCTTTATTAACCAGAGCCCTATATAAACCAGAGCCCGTTATAAACCAGATTTCTTTATAAACCAGAACTCTTTATTAACCAGATCACTTTATAAACCAGAGCCAGTTATAAACCAGAACCCTTTATAAACCAGAGCCTGTTATAAACCAGAGCCTGTTATAAACCAGAGCGCTTTATAAACCAGACCCCTTTATAAACCAAACACCTTTATGAACTAGAGCCCGTAATAAACCAGAGCCCTTTATAAACTATAGCTCTTTATTAACCAGAGCCCTATATAAACCAGAGCCCGTTATAAACCAGAGTTCTTTATAAACCAGAGCTCTTTATTAACCAGATCGCTTTAAAAACCAGAGCCCTTTATAAACTAAAGCCGGTTATAAACCAGAGCTTGTTATAAACCAGAGCCCTTTATAAACTAAAGCCCGTTATAAACCAGAGCCCTTTGTAAACCAAAGGCCGTTATGAACCAGAGACCGTTACAAAACCAAAGCGTGTTATCAACCAGAGCCCGTTACAAAACCAAAGCCCTTTATAAACCAGAACCCATTATAAACCAGAGCCCGTTATAAACCAGAGCCCTTTAAAAACCAAAGCCGGTTATAAACCAGAGCCTGTTACAAACCAGAGCCCGTTACAAACCAAAGCCCTTTTATAAACCAGAACCCTTCATAAACCAGAGCCTGTTATAGACCAGAGCCCTGTAAAAGCCAGAGCACTTTATTAACCAGAGCCCATTATAAACCAGAACCCTTTATAAACCAAAGCTTTTTATAAACCAAAGCCTTTTATAAACCAGAGCCCGTAATAAACCAGAGCCCAGTATAAACGAGAGCTCTTTACTAACCAGAGCCCTATATAAACCAGAGCCCGTTATAAACCAGAGTTCTTTATAAACCAGAGCTCTTTATTAACCAGATCACTGTATAAACCAGAGCCCGTTATAAACCAGAACCCATTATTAACCAGAGCTTTTTATAAACCAAAGCCTTTTATAAACCAGAGCCGTTATAAACCAGAGCCCTTTATAAACCAGAGCCTGTTATAAACCAGAGCGCTTTATAAACTAGACCCCTTTATAAACCAAACACCTTTATGAACTAGAGCCCGTAATAGACCTGAGCCCTTTATATACTAGAGAACACTATAAACCAGAACCCTTTATAAACCAGAGCTTTTTATAAACCAAAGCCTTTTATAAACCAGAGCCCGTAATAAACCAGAGCCCTATATAAACGAAAGCTCTTTATTAACCAGAGCCCTATATAAACCAGAGCCCGTTATAAACCAGATTTCTTTATAAACCAGAACTCTTTATTAACCAGATCACTTTATAAACCAGAGCCAGTTATAAACCAGAACCCTTTATAAACCAGAGCCTGTTATAAACCAGAGCCTGTTATAAACCAGAGCGCTTTATAAACCAGACCCCTTTATAAACCAAACACCTTTATGAACTAGAGCCCGTAATAAACCAGAGCCCTTTATAAACTATAGCTCTTTATTAACCAGAGCCCTATATAAACCAGAGCCCGTTATAAACCAGAGTTCTTTATAAACCAGAGCTCTTTATTAACCAGATCGCTTTAAAAACCAGAGCCCTTTATAAACTAAAGCCGGTTATAAACCAGAGCTTGTTATAAACCAGAGCCCTTTATAAACTAAAGCCCGTTATAAACCAGAGCCCTTTGTAAACCAAAGGCCGTTATGAACCAGAGCCCGTTACAAAACCAAAGCGTGTTATCAACCAGAGCCCGTTACAAAACCAAAGCCCTTTATAAACCAGAACCCATTATAAACCAGAGCCCGTTATAAACCAGAGCCCTTTAAAAAACAAAGCCGGTTATAAACCAGAGCCTGTTACAAACCAGAGCCTGTTACAAACCAAAGCCCTTTTATAAACCAGAACCCTTCATAAACCAGAGCCTGTTATAGACCAGAGCCCATTATAAACCAGAACCCTTTATAAACCAGAGCTTTTTATAGACCAAAGCCTTTTATAAACCAGAGCCCGTAATAAACCACAGCGCTTTATAAACGAGAGCTCTTTATTAACCAGAGCCCTATATAAACCAGAGCCCGTTATATACCAGAGTTCATTATAAACCAGAGCTCTTTATTAACCAGATCCCTTTATAAACCAGTGCCCGTTATAAACCAGAACCCTTTATACACCACAGCTTTTTATTAACCAAAGCCTTTTATAAACCAGATCCTGTTATAAACCAGAGCGCTTTATAAACCAGACCCCTTTATAAACCAAACACCTTTATGAACTAGAGCCCGTAATAAACCACAGCCGTTTATAAACAAGAGCTCTTTATAAACCAAAACCCTTTATAAACCAGAGCCGTTTATAAACCAAAGCCCTTTATAAACCAAAGCCAATTATGAACCAGAGCCCGTTAAAAAACCAAAGCCCGTTATGAACCAGAGCCCATTACAAAAACAAAGCCCTTTATAAACCAGAACCCTTTATAAACAAGAGCCCGTTATAAAGCAGAGCCCTTTAAAAACCACAGCCGGTTATAATTCAGAGCCCATTATAAACCAGAGCTTTTTATAAACCAAAGCCTTTTATAAACCAGAACCCTTCATAAACCAGAGCCTGTTATAGACCAGAGCCCATTATATACCAGAACCCTTTATAAACCAGAGCTTTTTATAAACCAAAGCCTTTTATAAACCAGAGCCCGTAATAAACCAGAGCCCAGTATAAACGAGAGCTCTTTATTAACCAGAGCCCTATATAAACCAGAGCCAGTTATAAACCAGAGTTCTTTATAAACCAGAGCTCTTTATTAACCAGATCACTTTATAAACCAGAGCCCGTTATAAACCAGAACCCTTTATTAACCAGAGCCTGTTATAAACCAGAGCGCTTTATAAACCAGACCCCTTTATAAACCAAAAACCTTTATGAACTAGAGCCCGTAATAAACCAGAGCGCTTTATAAACGAGAGCTCTTTATTAACCAGAGCCCTATATAAACCAGAGACCGTTATAAACCAGAGTTCATTATAAACCAGAGCTCTTTATTAACCAGATCCCTTTATAAACCAGTGCCCGTTATAAACCAGAACCCTTTATACACCACAGCTTTTTATAAACCAAAGCCTTTTATAAACCAGATCCTGTTATAAACCAGAGCGCTTTACAAACCAGACCCCTTTATAAACCAAACACCTTTATGAACTAGAGCCCGTAATAAACCACAGCCGTTTATAAACAAGAGCTCTTTATAAACCAAAACCCTTTATAAACAAGAGCCCGTTATAAAACAGAGCCCTTTAAAAACCACAGCCGGTTATAAACCAGAGCCCATTATAAACCAGAGCTTTTTATAAACCAAAACCTTTTATAAACCAGAGCCCGTTATAAACCAGAACCCTTTATAAACCAGAGCTTTTTATAAACCAAAGCCTTTTATAAACCAGAGCCCGTAATAAACCAGAGCCCAGTATAAACGAGAGCTCTTTATTAACCAGAGCCCTATATAAACCAGTATCCGTTATAAACCAGAGTTCTTTATAAACCAGAGCTCTTTATTAACCAGATCACTGTATAAACCAGAGCCCGTTATAAACCAGAACCCTTTATTAACCAGAGCTTTTTATAAACCAAAGCCTTTTATAAACCAGAGCCGTTATAAACCAGAGCCCTTTATAAACCAGAGCCTGTTATAAACCAGAGCGCTTTATAAACTAGACCCCTTTATAAACCAAACACCTTTATGAACTAGAGCCCGTAATAGACCTGAGCCCTTTATATACTAGAGAACACTATAAACCAGAACCCTTTATAAACCAGAGCTTTTTATAAACCAAAGCCTTTTATAAACCAGAGCCCGTAATAAACCAGAGCCCTATATAAACGAAAGCTCTTTATTAACCAGAGCCCTATATAAACCAGAGCCCGTTATAAACCAGAACCCTTTATTAACCAGAGCCTGTTATAAACCAGAGCGCTTTATAAACCAGACCCCTTTATAAACCAAAAACCTTTATGAACTAGAGCCCGTAATAAACCAGAGCGCTTTATAAACGAGAGCTCTTTATTAACCAGAGCCCTATATAAACCAGAGACCGTTATAAACCAGAGTTCATTATAAACCAGAGCTCTTTATTAACCAGATCCCTTTATAAACCAGTGCCCGTTATAAACCAGAACCCTTTATACACCACAGCTTTTTATAAACCAAAGCCTTTTATAAACCAGATCCTGTTATAAACCAGAGCGCTTTACAAACCAGACCCCTTTATAAACCAAACACCTTTATGAACTAGAGCCCGTAATAAACCACAGCCGTTTATAAACAAGAGCTCTTTATAAACCAAAACCCTTTATAAACAAGAGCCCGTTATAAAACAGAGCCCTTTAAAAACCACAGCCGGTTATAAACCAGAGCCCATTATAAACCAGAGCTTTTTATAAACCAAAACCTTTTATAAACCAGAGCCCGTTATAAACCAGAACCCTTTATAAACCAGAGCTTTTTATAAACCAAAGCCTTTTATAAACCAGAGCCCGTAATAAACCAGAGCCCAGTATAAACGAGAGCTCTTTATTAACCAGAGCCCTATATAAACCAGTATCCGTTATAAACCAGAGTTCTTTATAAACCAGAGCTCTTTATTAACCAGATCACTGTATAAACCAGAGCCCGTTATAAACCAGAACCCTTTATTAACCAGAGCTTTTTATAAACCAAAGCCTTTTATAAACCAGAGCCGTTATAAACCAGAGCCCTTTATAAACCAGAGCCTGTTATAAACCAGAGCGCTTTATAAACTAGACCCCTTTATAAACCAAACACCTTTATGAACTAGAGCCCGTAATAGACCTGAGCCCTTTATATACTAGAGAACACTATAAACCAGAACCCTTTATAAACCAGAGCTTTTTATAAACCAAAGCCTTTTATAAACCAGAGCCCGTAATAAACCAGAGCCCTATATAAACGAAAGCTCTTTATTAACCAGAGCCCTATATAAACCAGAGCCCGTTATAAACCAGATTTCTTTATAAACCAGAACTCTTTATTAACCAGATCACTTTATAAACCAGAGCCAGTTATAAACCAGAACCCTTTATAAACCAGAGCCTGTTATAAACCAGAGCGCTTTATAAACCAGACCCCTTTATAAACCAAACACCTTTATGAACTAGAGCCCGTAATAAACCAGAGCCCTTTATAAACTATAGCTCTTTATTAACCAGAGCCCTATATAAACCAGAGCCCGTTATAAACCAGAGTTCTTTATAAACCAGAGCTCTTTATTAACCAGATCGCTTTAAAAACCAGAGCCCTTTATAAACTAAAGCCGGTTATAAACCAGAGCTTGTTATAAACCAGAGCCCTTTATAAACTAAAGCCCGTTATAAACCAGAGCCCTTTGTAAACCAAAGGCCGTTATGAACCAGAGCCCGTTAAAAAACCAAAGCCTGTTATCAACCAGAGCCCGTTACAAAACCAAAGCCCTTTATAAACCAGAACCCATTATAAACCAGAGCCCGTTATAAACCAGAGCCCTTTAAAAAACAAAGCCGGTTATAAACCAGAGCCTGTTACAAACCAGAGCCTGTTACAAACCAAAGCCCTTTTATAAACCAGAACCCTTCATAAACCAGAGCCTGTTATAGACCAGAGCCCATTATAAACCAGAACCCTTTATAAACCAGAGCTTTTTATAGACCAAAGCCTTTTATAAACCAGAGCCCGTAATAAACCACAGCGCTTTATAAACGAGAGCTCTTTATTAACCAGAGCCCTATATAAACCAGAGCCCGTTATATACCAGAGTTCATTATAAACCAGAGCTCTTTATTAACCAGATCCCTTTATAAACCAGTGCCCGTTATAAACCAGAACCCTTTATACACCACAGCTTTTTATTAACCAAAGCCTTTTATAAACCAGATCCTGTTATAAACCAGAGCGCTTTATAAACCAGACCCCTTTATAAACCAAACACCTTTATGAACTAGAGCCCGTAATAAACCACAGCCGTTTATGAACAAGAGCTCTTTATAAACCAAAACCCTTTATAAACCAGAGCCGTTTATAAACCAAAGCCCTTTATAAACCAAAGCCAATTATGAACCAGAGCCCGTTAAAAAACCAAAGCCCGTTATGAACCAGAGCCCATTACAAAAACAAAGCCCTTTATAAACCAGAACCCTTTATAAACAAGAGCCCGTTATAAAGCAGAGCCCTTTAAAAACCACAGCCGGTTATAATTCAGAGCCCATTATAAACCAGAGCTTTTTATAAACCAAAGCCTTTTATAAACCAGAGCCCGTAATGAGCCAGAGCCCTTTATAAACCAGAGCTCTTTATTAACCAGATCACTTTATAAACCAGAGCCCGATATAAACCAGAGCCCTTTATAAACCAGAGCCTGTTATAAACCAGAGCGCTTTATAAACCAGACCCCTTTATAAACCAAACACCTTTATGAACTAGAGCCCGTAATAAACCAGAGCCCTTTATAAACGAGAGCTCTTTATTAACCAGAGCCCTATATAAACCAGAGCCCGTTATAAACCAGAGTTCTTTATAAACCAGAACCCTTTATAAGCCAGAGCCCGTTATAAACCAGAGCCCTTTAAAAACCAAAGCCGGTTACAAACCAGAGCCTGTTTTAAACCAAAGCCCTTTTATAAACCAGAACCCTTCATAAACCAGAGCCTGTTATAGACCAGAGCCCATTATATACCAGAACCCTTTATAAACCAGAGCTTTTTATAAACCAAAGCCTTTTATAAACCAGAGCCCGTAATAAACCAGAGCCCAGTATAAACGAGAGCTCTTTATTAACCAGCGCCCTATATAAACCAGAGCCAGTTATAAACCAGAGTTCTTTATAAACCAGAGCTCTTTATTAACCAGATCACTTTATAAACCAGAGCCCGTTATAAACCAGAACCCTTTATTAACCAGAGCCTGTTATAAACCAGAGCGCTTTATAAACCAGACCCCTTTATAAACCAAAAACCTTTATGAACTAGAGCCCGTAATAAACCAGAGCGCTTTATAAACGAGAGCTCTTTATTAACCAGAGCCCTATATAAACCAGAGACCGTTATAAACCAGAGTTCATTATAAACCAGAGCTCTTTATTAACCAGATCCCTTTATAAACCAGTGCCCGTTATAAACCAGAACCCTTTATACACCACAGCTTTTTATAAACCAAAGCCTTTTATAAACCAGATCCTGTTATAAACCAGAGCGCTTTACAAACCAGACCCCTTTATAAACCAAACACCTTTATGAACTAGAGCCCGTAATAAACCACAGCCGTTTATAAACAAGAGCTCTTTATAAACCAAAACCCTTTATAAACAAGAGCCCGTTATAAAACAGAGCCCTTTAAAAACCACAGCCGGTTATAAACCAGAGCCCATTATAAACCAGAGCTTTTTATAAACCAAAACCTTTTATAAACCAGAGCCCGTTATAAACCAGAACCCTTTATAAACCAGAGCTTTTTATAAACCAAAGCCTTTTATAAACCAAAGCCGTTATAATCCAGAGCCCTTTATAAACCAGAGCCCTTTATAAACCAGAGCCTGTTATAAACCAGAGCGCTTTATAAACCAGACCCCTTTATAAACCAAACACCTTTATGAACTAGAGCCCGTAATAAACCAGAGCACTTTATAAACGAGAGGTCTTTATTAACCAGAGCCCTATATAAACCAGAGCCTGTTATAAACCAGAGTTCTTTATAAACCAGAGCTCTTAATTAACCAGATCCCTTTATAAACCAGTGCCCGTTATAAACCAGAACCCTTTATACACCACAGCTTTTTAAAAACCAAAGCCCGTTATGAACCAGAGCCCATTACAAAACCAAAGCCTGTTATGAACCAGAGCCCGTTACAAAACCAAAGCCCTTTATAAACCAGAACCCTTTATAATCCAGAGCCTGTTATAAACCAGAGCCCTTTAAAAACCAGACCCAGTTATAAACCAGAGCCCATTGTAAACCAGAGCTTTTTATAAACCAGAGCCGGTTATAAACCAGAGGTGGTTATAAACGGGAGCCCTTTATGACCCAGAGCGCATTAAAATCGAGAGCCCTTTATAAACCAGAGCCCGTTATCATCTAGAACCCTTTATAAACCAGAGCTCTTTATTGACCAGAGCCCTTTATAAACCAGAGTACGTTATAAACCAGAGCTCTTTATAAACCAAAGCCCTTTACAAACCAGAGCGCATTATAAACCAGAGCCCATTATGGTACAGAACCCTTTATAAACCAGAGCCCGTTATAAACCAAAGCCCTTTAAAAACCAAAGCCCTTTAGAAACCATAGCCCTTTATATACCAGTGCCTGTTATAAACCAGAGCCCTTTATAAACCAAAGCCGGTTATAAACCAGATCCCGTTATAAACCAGAGCCCGTTATGAACCAGAGCCCGTTACAAAACCAAATCCCGTTATGAACCAGAGCCTGTTACAAAACCAAAGCCCTTTATAAACCAGAACCCTTTATAAATCAGAGTCTGTTATAAACCACAACCCTTTATACACCACAGCTTTTTATAAACCAAAGCCTTTTATAAACCAGATCCTGTTATAAACCAGAGCGCTTTATAAACCAGACCCCTTTATAAACCAAAAACCTTTATGAACTAGAGCCCGTAATAAACCACAGCCGTTTATAAACAAGAGCTCTTTATAAACCAAAACCCTTTATAAACCAGAGCCCGTTATGAACCAGAGCCCATTACAAAAACAAAGCCCTTTATAAACCAGAACCCTTTATAAACAAGAGCCTTTATAAAACAGAGCCCTTTAAAAACCACAGCCGGTTATAAACCAGAGCCCGTTATAAACCAGAGCCCGTTATAAACCAGAGCTTTTTATAAACCAGAGCCTGTTATAAACCAGAGCGCTTTATAAACCAGACCCCTTTATAAACCAAACACCTTTATGAACTAGAGCCCGTAATAAACCAGAGCCCTTTATAAACGAGAGCTCTTTATTAACCAGAACCCTATATAAACCAGAGCCCGTTATAAACCAGAGTTCTTTATAAACCAGAGCTCTTTATTAACCAGATCCCTTTATACACCACAGCTTTTTATAAACCAAAGCCTTTTATAAACCAGATCCTGTTATAAACCAGACCCCTTTATAAACCAAACACCTTTTATGAACTAGAGCCCGTAATAAACCAGAGCCCTTTATAAACAAGAGCTCTTTATAAACCAAAACCCTTCATAAACCAAAGCCCGTTATAAACCAGAGCCCATTATAAACCAAAGCCGGTTATAAACCAGGGCTTGTTATAAACCAATTCAATTCAATTAAGTTTATTTATATAGTGCCAAATTCACAACACATGTCATCTCAAGGCACTTTAAAGTTCAATAAACCAAAACCCTTTATAAACCAAAGCCCGTTACAAAACCAGAGCCGGTTATAAACCAGAGCCCATTATAAACCAGAGCTTTTTATAAACCAAAGCCTTTTATAAACCAGAGCCGTTATAAACCAGGGCCCTTTAGAAACCAAAGCCGTTAAGATACCAAACCCCTTTATAAACGAGAGCCTGTTATAAACCAGAGCCGGTTATAAAAAAGAGCCGGTTATAAAAAAGAGCCCTTTATGAACCAGAGCCCATTAAAAACAAGAGCCCTTCATAGACCAGAGCCCATTATAATCTAGAACCCTTTATAAACCAGAGCTCTTTATAAACCAAAACCCTTTATGAACCAGAGCCGCTTATAAACCCGAGCTGGTTATAAACTGGAGCCCTTTATAAACCAGAGCCCTTTATAAACCAAAGCCCTTTAAAAACCAAAGCCCTTTAGAAACCAAAGCCCTTTATATACCAGTGCCTGTTATAAACCAGAGCCCTTTATAAACCAAAGCCAGTTATAAACCAGATCCCGTTATAAACCAGAGCCCTTTATAAACCAAAGCTGGTTATAAACCAGAGCTTGTTATAAACCAGAGCCCTTTATAAACTAGAACCCTTTATACACCAGAGCTCTTTATTGACCAGAGCCCGTTATAAACCAGAGCCCATTATGAACCAGAACCCTTTATAAACCAAAACCCTTTATAAACTAGAGCCCGTTATAAACCAGAGCCTGTTATAAACCAGAGCCTGTTATAAACCATAGCCTGTTATAAACCACAGCCTGTTATAAACCATAGCCCGTTATAAACCAGAGCCTGTTATAAACCAGAGCCCGTTATAAACCAGAGCCCTTTATAAACGAGAGTTCTTTATTAACCAAAACCCTTTATAAACTAGAGCCCGTTATAAACCAGAGCCTGTTATAAACCAGAGCCTGTTATAAACCATAGCCTGTTATAAACCACAGCCTGTTATAAACCATAGCCCGTTATAAACCAGAGCCTGTTATAAACCAGAGCCCGTTATAAACCAGAGCCCTTTATAAACGAGAGTTCTTTATTAACCAGAGCCCTTTATAAACCAGAGTACGTTATAAACCAGAGCTCTTTATAAACCAAAGCCCTTTACAAACCAGAGCCTGTTATAAACCAGAGCACTTTATAAACCAGGGCCTGTTATAAACCATAGCCCGTTATAAACCAGAGCCCTTTATAAACCAGAGCGCTTTATTAACCAGAGCCCTTTATAAATCAGAGCTCTTTATTAACCAGAGCCCTTTATAAATCAGAGTACGTTATAAACCAGAGCTCTTTATAAACCAGACCCCTTTATAAACCAAACACCTTTATGAACTAGAGCCCGTAATAAACCAGAGCCCTTTATAAACGAGAGCTCTTTATTAACCAGATCACTTTATAAACCAGAGCCCGTTATGAACCAGAACCCTTTATAAACCAGAGCTTTTTATAAACCAAAGCCTTTTATAAACCAAAGCCGTTATAAACCAGAGCCCTTTATAAACCAGAGCTCTTTATAAACCAGAGCCTGTTATAAACCAGAGCGCTTTATAAACCAGACCCCTTTATAAACCAAACACCTTTATGAACTAGAGCCCGTAATAAACCAGAGCCCTTTATAAACGAGAGCTCTTTATTAACCATGGCCTGTTATAAACCAGAGTTCTTTATAAACCAGAGCTCTTTATTAAACAGATCCCTTTATAAACCAGTGCCCGTTATAAACCAGAACCCTTTATACACCACAGCTTTTTATAAACCAAAGCCTTTTATAAACCAGATCCTGTTATAAACCAGACCCCCTTTATAAACCAAACACCTTTTATGAACTAGAGCCCGTAATTACCCAGAGCCCTTTATAAACAAGAGCTCTTTATAAACCAAAACCCTTCATAAACCAAAGCCCGTTATAAACCAGAGCCCATTATAAACCAAAGCCGGTTATAAACCAGGGCTTGTTATAAACCAATTCAATTCAATTAAGTTTATTTATATAGTGCCAAATTCACAACACATGTCATGTCAAGGCAATTTAAAGTTCAATAAACCAAAACCCTTTATAAACCAAAGCCCGTTACAAAACCAGAGCCGGTTATAAACCAGAGCCCATTATAAACCAGAGCTTTTTATAAACCAAAGCCTTTTATAAACCAGAACCGTTATAAACCAGGGCCCTTTAGAAACCAAAGCCGTTAAGATACCAAACCCCTTTATAAACGAGAGCCTGTTATAAACCAGAGCCGGTTATAAAAAAGAGCCCTTTATGAACCAGAGCCCATTAAAAACAAGAGCCCTTCATAGACCAGAGCCCATTATAATCTAGAACCCTTTATAAACCAGAGCTCTTTATAAACCAAAACCCTTTATGAACCAGAGCCCGTTATAAACCAGAGCCTGATATAAACCATAGCCTGTTATAAACCACAGCCTGTTATAAACCATAGCCCGTTATAAACCAGAGCCTGTTATAAACCAGAGCCCGTTATAAACCAGAGCCCTTTATAAACGAGAGTTCTTTATTAACCAGAGCCCTTTATAAACCAGAGTACGTTATAAACCAGAGCTCTTTATAAACCAAAGCCCTTTACAAACCAGAGCCTGTTATAAACCAGAGCACTTTATAAACCAGGGCCTGTTATAAACCATAGCCCGTTATAAACCAGAGCCCTTTATAAACCAGAGCGCTTTATTAACCAGAGCCCTTTATAAATCAGAGCTCTTTATTAACCAGAGCCCTTTATAAATCAGAGTACGTTATAAACCAGAGCTCTTTATAAACCAGACCCCTTTATAAACCAAACACCTTTATGAACTAGAGCCCGTAATAAACCAGAGCCCTTTATAAACGAGAGCTCTTTATTAACCAGATCACTTTATAAACCAGAGCCCGTTATGAACCAGAACCCTTTATAAACCAGAGCTTTTTATAAACCAAAGCCTTTTATAAACCAAAGCCGTTATAAACCAGAGCCCTTTATAAACCAGAGCTCTTTATAAACCAGAGCCTGTTATAAACCAGAGCGCTTTATAAACCAGACCCCTTTATAAACCAAACACCTTTATGAACTAGAGCCCGTAATAAACCAGAGCCCTTTATAAACGAGAGCTCTTTATAAACCAGTGCCCGTTATAAACCAGAACCCTTTATACACCACAGCTTTTTATAAACCAAAGCCTTTTATAAACCAGATCCTGTTATAAACCAGACCCCCTTTATAAACCAAACACCTTTTATGAACTAGAGCCCGTAATTACCCAGAGCCCTTTATAAACAAGAGCTCTTTATAAACCAAAACCCTTCATAAACCAAAGCCCGTTATAAACCAGAGCCCATTATAAACCAAAGCCGGTTATAAACCAGGGCTTGTTATAAACCAATTCAATTCAATTAAGTTTATTTATATAGCGCCAAATTCACAACACATGTCATCTCAAGGCACTTTACAGTTCAATAAACCAAAACCCTTTATAAACTCTGTTATGAAACAGAGCCCGTTACAAAACCAAAGCCCGTTATGAACCAGAGCCCATTACAAAACCAAAGCCCTTTATAAACCAGAACCCTTTATAAACAAGAGCCCGTTATAGAACAGAGCCCTTTAAAAACCAGAGTCGGTTATAAACCAGAGCCCATTATAAACCAGAGCTTTTTATAAACCAGAGCCGTTATAAACCAGGGCCCTTTAGAAACCATAGCCGTTAAGATACCAAACCCCTTTATAAACCAGAGCCTGTTATAAACCAGAGCCGGTTATAAAAAAGAGCCCTTTATGAACCAGAGGCCATTAAAAACAAGAGCCCTTTATAAACCAGAGCCCATTATAATCTAGAACCCTTTATGAACCAGAGCCCGTTATAAACCAGAGCCTGTTATAAACCATAGCCCGTTATAAACAACAGCCTTTTATAAACCATAGCCTGTTATAAACCAGAGCCTGTTATAAACCAGAGCCCGTTATAAACCAGAGCCCTTTATAAACGAGAGTTCTTTATTAACCAGAGCCCTTTATAAACCAGAGTACGTTATAAACCAGAGCTCTTTATAAACCAAAGCCCTTTACAAACCAGAGCCCGTTATATACCAGAGCCCATTATGGACCAGAACCCTTTATAAACCAGAGCCCTTATTAACCAAAGCCCTTTAAAAACCAGAGCCCTTTATAAACCAAAGCCCGTTATGAACCAGAGCCCATTACAAAACCAAAGCCCGTTATGAACCAGAGCCCGTTACAAAACCAAGGCCCTTTTTAAACCAGAACCCTTTATAAACCAAAGCCCATTCTAAACCAGAGCTTTTTATAAACCAGAGCCGGTTATAAACCAGAGCAGGTTATAAACTGGAGCCCTTTATGAACCAGAGCCAATTAAAAACGAGAGCCCTTTATAAACCAGAGCTCGTTATAATCTAGAACCCTTTATAAACCAGAGCTCTTTATTGACCAGAGCCCTTTATAAACCAGAGTACGTTATAAACCAGAGCTCTTTATAAACCAAAGCCCTTTACAAACCAGAGCGCATTATAAACCAGAGCCCATTATGGACCAGAGGCCATTACAAAACCAAAGCCTGTTATGAACCAGAGCCCGTTACAAAACCAAGGCCCTTTATAAACCAGAACCCTTAATAATCCAGAGCCTGTTATAAACCAGAGCCCTTTAAAAACCAGACCCGGTTATAAACCAGAGCCCATTGTAAACCAGAGCTTTTTATAAACCAGAGCCGGTTATAAACCAGAGGTGGTTATAAACTGGAGCCCTTTATGAACCAGAGCGCATTAAAATCGAGAGCCCTTTATAAACCAGAGCCCGTTATAATCTAGAACCCTTTATAAACCAGAGCTCTTTATTGACGGGGGCCCTTTATAAACCAGAGTACGTTATAAACCAGAGCTCTTTATAAACCAAAGCCCTTTACAAACCAGAGCGCATTATAAACCAGAGCCCATTATGGTACAGAACCCTTTATAAACCAGAGCCCGTTATAAACCAAAGCCCTTTAAAAACCAAAGCCCTTTAGAAACCATAGCCCTTTATATACCAGTGCCTGTTATAAACCAGAGCCCTTTATAAACCAAAGCCGGTTATAAACCAGATCCCGTTATAAACCAGAGCCCGTTATGAACCAGAGCCCGTTGCAAAACCAAATCCCGTTATGAACCAGAGCCTGTTACAAAACCAAAGCCCTTTATAAACCAGAACCCTTTATAAATCAGAGTCTGTTATAAACCAGAACCCTTTATACACCACAGCTTTTTATAAACCAAAGCCTTTTATAAACCAGATCCTGTTATAAACCAGAGCGCTTTATAAACATGACCCCTTTATAAACCAAACACCTTTATGAACTAGAGCCCGTAAAAAACCACAGCCGTTTATAAACAAGAGCTCTTTATAAACCAAAACCCTTTATAAACCAGAGCCCGTTATAAACCAGAGCCCTTTATAAACCAAAGCCGGTTATAAACCAGGGCTTGTTATAAACCAGAGCCCTTTATAAACCAAAGCCCGTTATGAACCAGAGCCCGTTACAAAACCAAAGCCCGTTATGAACCAGAGCCCATTACAAAAACAAAGCCCTTTATAAACCAGAACCCTTTATAAACAAGAGCCTTTATAAAACAGAGCCCTTTACAAACCACAGCCGGTTATAAACCAGAGCCCGTTATAAACCAGAGCTTTTTATAAACCAGAGCCTGTTATAAACCAGAGCACTTTATAAACCAGACCCCTTTATCAACCAAACAGCTTTATGAACTAGAGCCCGTAATAAACCAGAGCCCTTTATAAACGAGAGCTCTTTATTAACCAGAGCCCTATATAAACTAGAGCCCGTTATAAACCAGAGTTCTTTATAAACCAGAGCTCTTTATTAACCAGATCCCTTTATACACCACAGCTTTTTATAAACCAAAGCCTTTTATAAACCAGATCCTGTTATAAACCAGACCCCTTTATAAACCAAACACCTTTTATGAACTAGAGCCCGTAATAAACCAGAGCCGATTATAAACAAGAGCTCTTTATAAACCAAAACCCTTCATAAACCAAAGCCCGTTATAAACCAGAGCCCATTATAAACCAAAGCCGGTTATAAACCAGGGCTTGTTATAAACCAATTCAATTCAATTAAGTTTATTTATATAGCGCCAAATTCACAACACATGTCATCTCAAGGCACTTTACAGTTCAATAAACCAAAACCCTTTATAAACCAAAGCCCGTTATGAACCAGAGCCCGTTACAAAACCAGAGCCGGTTATAAACCAGAGCCCATTATAAACCAGAGCTTTTTATAAACCAAAGCCTTTTATAAACCAGAGCCGTTATAAACCAGGGCCCTTTAGAAACCAAAGCCGTTAAGATACCAAACCCCTTTATAAACCAGAGCCTATTATAATCTAGAACCCTTTATAAACCAGAGCTCTTTATAAACCAAAACCCTTTATGAACCAGAGCCCGTTATAAACCAGAGCCTGTTATAAACCATAGCCTGTTATAAACCACAGCCTGTTATAAACCATAGCCCGTTATAAACCAGAGCCTGTTATAAACCAGAGCCCGTTATAAACCAGAGCCCTTTATAAACGAGAGTTCTTTATTAACCAGAGCCCTTTATAAACCAGAGTACGTTATAAACCAGAGCTCTTTATAAACCAAAGCCCTTTACAAACCAGAGCCTGTTATAAACCAGAGCACTTTATAAACCAGGGCCTGTTATAAACCATAGCCCGTTATAAACCAGAGCCCTTTATAAACCAGAGCGCTTTATTAACCAGAGCCCTTTATAAATCAGAGCTCTTTATTAACCAGAGCCCTTTATAAATCAGAGTACGTTATAAACCAGAGCTATTTATAAACCAGACCCCTTTATAAACCAAACACCTTTATGAACTAGAGCCCGTAATAAACCAGAGCCCTTTATAAACCAGAGCCCTTTATAAACTAAGGCCCTTTATAAACCAGAACCCTTTATAAACCAGAGCCCGTTATAAACCAGAGCCCTTTAAAAACCAGAGCCGGTTATAAACCAGAGCCCATTGTAAACCAGAGCTTTTTATAAACCAGAGCCGGTTATAAACCAGAGCAGGTTATAAACTGGAGCCCTTTATGAACCAGAGCCCATTAAAAACGAGAGCCCTTTATAAACCAGAGCCCGTTATAAACCAAAGCCGGTTATAAACCAGAGCCCTTTATAAACTAAAGCCGGTTATAAACCACAGCCCTTTATAAACCAAAGCCCGTTATGAACCAGAGCCCGTTACAAAACCAAAGCCCTTTATAAACCAGAACCCTTTATAAACCAGAGCCCGTTATAAACCAGAGCCCTTTAAAAACCAGAGCCGGTTATAAACCAGAGCCCATTATAAACCAGAGCTTTTTATAAACCAAAGCCTTTTATAAACCAGAGCTGTTATAAACCAGAGCCCTTTAGAGACCAAAGCCATTAAGATACCAAACCCCTTTATAAACCAGAGCCTGTTATAAACCAGAGCCGGTTATAAAAAAAGAGCCCTTTATGGACCAGAGCCCATTAGAAACGAGAGCCCTTTATAAACAAGAGCCCGTTATAATCTAGAACCCTTTATAAACCAGAGCTCTTTATAAACCAAAACCCTTTATAAACCAGAGCCAGTTATAAACCAGAGCCTGTTATACACCAGAGCCCGTTATAAAGCAGAGCCCTTTATAAACGAGAGCTCTTTATTAACCAGAGCCCTTTATAAACCAGAGTACGTTATAAACCAGAGCTCTTTATAAACCAAAACACTTTACAAACCAGAGCCCTTTATAAACCAAAGCACTTTAAAAAACAGAGCCCTTTATAAACCAAATCCCGTTATGAACCAGAGCACATTACAAAACCAAAGCCCTTTATGAACCAGAGCCCGTTACAAAACCAAGGCCCTTTATAAACCAGAGCCCGTTATAAACCAGAGCCCTTTAAAAACCAGTGCCGGTTATAAACCAGAGCCCATTATAAACCAGAGCTTTTTATAAACCAAAGCCTTTTATAAACAAGAGCCGTTATAAACCAGAGCCCTTTTGAAACCAAAGCCGTTAAGATACCAAACCCCTTTATAAACCAGAGCCTGTTATAAATCAGAGCCGGTCATAAACCAGAGCTGGTTATAAACTGGAGCCCTTTATGAACCAGAGCCCATTAAAAACGAGAGCCCTTTATAAACCAGAGCTCTTTATTGACCAGAGCCCTTTATAAACCAGAGTACGTTATAAACCAGAGCTCTTTATAAACCAATGCCCTTTACAAACCAGAGCGCATTATAAACCAGAGCCCATTATGGACCAGAACCCTTTATGAACCAGAGCCCTTTATAAACCAAAGCCCTTTAAAAACCAAAGCCCTTTAGAAACCATAGCCCTTTATATATCAGTGCCTGTTATAAACCAGAGCCCTTTATAAACCAAAGCCAGTTATAAACCAGATCCCGTTATAAACCAGAGCCCTTTTTAAACCAAAGCCGGTTATAAACCAGAGCTTGTTATAAACCAGAGCCTTTTATAAACTAAAGCCTGTTATAAAACAGAGCCCTTTATAAACCAAAGCCCATTATGAACCAGAGCCCATTACAAAACCAAAGCCCGTTATGAACCAGAGCCCGTTACAAAACCAAAGCCCTTTATAAACCAGAACCCTTTATAAATCAGAACCCGTTATAAACCAGAGCCCTTTAAAAACCAGAGTCGTTATAAACCAGAGACCTTTAGAAACCAAAGCCGTTAAGATACCAAACCCCTTTATAAACCTGAGCCCTTTATAAACCAGAGCCCGTTATAATCTAGAACCCTTTATAAACCAGAGCTCTTTATAAACCAAAACCCTTTATAAACCAGAGCCCGTTATAAACCAGAGCCTGTTATAAACCAGAGCACTTTATAAACCAGAGCCTGTTATAAACCATAGCCCGTTATAAACCAGAGCTTGTTATAAACCAGAGTCCGTTATAAACCAGAGCCCTTTATAAACGAGAGCTCTTTATTAACCAGAGCCCTTTATAAACCAGAGTACGTTATAAACCAGAGCTCTTTATAAACCAAAGCCCTTTACAAACCAGAGCCCATTATAAACCAGATGTCATGATTGGTTTTAATTCAAACCCACATGCAGAACACAACGGAGGCTGGGTAAAAGTTTAACAGAGTTTATTAAAGATTGTTGACACGAAAACATGAACAGGATCTGGAACTGGTCCGGGTTGGGTTCACTGAAGTCTGCAGAGATGGATAGTTTGATTAGCTGGGCAGACAGATGATTAATGAGTCCTTTAAGATAATTCTGATTCTACCTTGATGGAGTCCAGGCTTCTCTTGTGAGAGAGGGAACCGTTGGTTCCAGAGACTGTTGGTTCAGCAGAGTACACAAGCAGCTGCAGCGTCTAGCTTCAGACTTTGAATGGCAGACCTTGATCAGAGTTTCCAGCTCTTCACAGAGAGCAGCAGGGGATATCCAAATAGGAATCTTCAGGTTTGGCTCACCAGGGCTGGAAGGCAAGTTAAGCTCACCAAGAGCTTCAGCCTTGAGACAGGCTTCCTGTGAGCAAAGACAGAGGAGGGTTGGAATCAGTTTTCTCAATTAGAGACAACTAGATTCTTTCAGGTAGCAGAGGCTCAGGTTGCTAACCAAACTAAGGTCAACACTGCGGCGTTGAAGGAAGGTCTGGCAGCTGCTTATGGGGGGAAGGTTCCTGATGAGCAGACAAGCTCCAGGTGTGCAGGAGGGCTCCAGCCCGGGAGACCCACGGCGCACTCTGCTGGAGAAAGGTGGTACATCCCCAGATCCCAACAGTAACCCAGTCCCTAAAAGAAAATAAAAAACAGAAGAGGATCCTCGGCGCCATCTGGTGGGCAAGCCTCAGGATCCCAACAGAGCCCCCCCCTTCAAGGGCAGATTCCAGACGCCCTCAGAACAGTCCATAAAAAAAAGCTAACAAAAACAACCCACCCAGGACAGGCGGAGGGGGCACTAGGGCAAAGAGGGCCAGAAACAACAAAAATAGAGTCCAAAAAACAACCCACCCATGGTGGGCGGAGGGGGAAACAGGCCAGGACGGCAAAAAACAAAAACTGAGTCCAGAACAAAAAACGATCCACTTACGGTGGATGAAAGCAGAAGAAATCCCAGACGATTTCTTAGGCAGAGTCTCAGGTGGCCGGCCGTGGGACCGGCAGCGGGGCAGAGTCTCAGGTGGCCGGCCGTGGGACCGAAGGCATGGCCGATGTTCCGGGGGCCGGCTGCGGGGCCGGAGGCGTGGCAGAAGTTCTCGAGGTCGGCCGTTGGGCCGGAGGCAAGGCAGATGTTCAGGAGGCCTGCCGTTGGGCCGGAGGCGAGGCAGATGCTCAGGAGGCCTGCCGCGAGGCCGGTGCTCTGAAGGTCGACTGCAGGCTCAAAGACGTGGCTGAAGTTTAGGTGGCCTGCAGTTGGACCGGAGACGAGACAGATGCTCAGGGGGCCGACCGCGGGGCAGAAGGCGAGGCTGACGCTCCGGAGGCCTATCGCGGGGCTGGAGACGAAGCAGCGTCTTAGGAGGACCACAGCGGGGCTGGAGACAAAGCAGCGTCTTAGGGGGACCACTGCCAGGCCAGAAGCATGGCAGAGGTTCTGGAGGCCGGCCGAGGGTCCGGCAACGGAGCAGAGTCTTAGATGGCCGGCTGCGGGGTCGGAGGCGAAACTGACGCTCTGGGGGTCTGCCGCGGGGCCGAAGGTGAAGCTGATGATCAAGAGGTCGACCGCGGGGCCGGAGGCGAAGCAGCTTCTCAGGAGGATGACGCCCCAATTTCAGTAGGTAGCCCCATGGGGTACCCCGTCCCCTCTTCAGCGGCTCTGGAACAGGCTCAGAGGTGACCGCAGACTGCGGCTCTGGGACAGGCTCTGAGGAGACCGCCGACTGTGGCTCCTGGACTGGAACAGGCTCTGAGGAGACCGCCGACTGCGGCTCCTGGACTGGAAAAGGCTCTGAGGGGACTGCCGACTGCGGCTCCTGGACTGGAACAGGCTCTGAGGAGACCGCCAACTGCGGCTCATGGACTGGAACAAAGGAGTCCACCGATTGCGGCTCCGGATCAGGAACAGGGGAGCCCGTCGATTGCGGCTCCGGATCAGGAACAGAGGAGCCCGCCGATTGCAGTTCCGGGTCAGGAGCAGAGGAGCCCGCCGATTGCGGCTCCAGGTCAGGAACAGAGGAGACCACCGACTGTGGTTCAGGAACAGGCTCAGAGGAGACCGCCACCTGCGGCTCCTGCACAGGAACAGAGGAGCCTGCCGCCTGCGGCTCCACCTCAGGAACAGGGGAGCCCGCCGATTGCGGCTCCACCTCAGGAACAGGGGAGCCCGCAGATTGCGGCTCCACCTCAGGAACAGGGGAGCCCGCCGATTGCGGCTCCACCTCAGGAACAGGGGAGACCACCGACTGTGGCTCCCAATCAGGAACAGGGGAGACCACCAAATGTGGCTCCACATCAGGAACTGAGGAGACCACGGACTGTGGCTCCACATCAGGAACTGAGGAGACCACCGACTGTGGCTCCACATCAGGAACTGAGGAGACCACCGACTGTGGCTCCACATCAGCAATAGAGGGGACCACCGACTGTGGCTCCCAATCCAGCATGGAGAAAACAGCCCATGGCAGCAAAGGTTCAGTCTCTGAAGTGGCTTGTGATGCTTGTAGAGGGCTCCTTGCGCTCAATGGCACCTGTTGAGAGGTCCTAGGAGGGGTAAAACCACATCCTTCGAATTCTGACATCTCTTTATAGTTCTGCTCAGGGGTCTCTGGATGGCACAGAGCTAACTCAGGGGTCTCTAGATGGCACAGAGCTAACTCAGGGGTCTCTAGACGGCACAGAGCTAATTCAGGGGTCTTTAGACGGCTAAGAATCGGCTCTGGAGTCTCTAGACTGCTTGGAGCAGGTTCAGGGGTCTCTAAATGGCACGGAGTTGACTCAGGGGTTTCAAAATGGCACGGAGCTGACTCAGGGGTTTCAAAATGGCATGGAGCTGACTCAGGGGTTTCAAAATGGCACAGAACTGACTCAAGACGGCTCAGAGCTGGTTCATGGGTCTCTAGACGGCTCAGAGCTGGCTTATGGCGCCGCCGTCTCTTACGTCGGGGTTCATTAGAAGCTGGGCTAACGGGTTCACAGGCTGACTGTGGAAAAAGGCTAACTGGTGTGTAAGTGGGTTCAGTGCAGGTTTAGCTGAATTGCTAACGGGCTCAGGAGTAGGGCTAATTGGTTCATGATAAGGTGAAAAGAAGGGGAACAGATCATCTCTATCCCCGTAATAGAAATTCCAGATTTCCGACTCATGGGTAATGGGAGCTCTGGCTGCTTGGGCGGTGACTTGTGGGTTGATCTTGAGTTTCTTGATGGATGGAAATTAGACAGACCATGAGACTCAGCAGGTTTATCAGAAAATTTTCGAATAAATTCATCTTGAAACTGTTCAAAAGTACAGGTTATACTGGATTCTGGAGAAAAACGGGTCTCTTTCCAATCGCAGGCTTTACCGGATAAAAGTGAGAAAATGAAAACTATTTTTTTCTCGTCGTCGGGAAAACTGGACGGATTGAGCCCGAAAAACAATTTACACTGCCTAAGAAAACTTTTACATTCACTAGATTCGCCAGAAAATAGTGAAGGACGGAAATCAGGAAATGACGGAGCAGATTCTGACCTTAGAAGCGGATCTGAAACCGGAAGTGACGGACGGAATTCCGGAAGTGACAAAACGGGCTCCGGAACCGGAAGTTGAACTGGCGCCATCTTGTGATTCCCACAAAGCCTGTGGGATCTTGAAACGTGTGTTTTCTTTAAATCAAAACGGGATTTTAACTCACGGAGGGTTTTTGTCTGTCCTTGGATCAGGTGGCTTGTTCTTAAAGCTTCCTCCGTGTTGGGATCTGCAGCTGTACAACCTTCCTCCAGCAGAGTGCGCCGTGGGTCTTCTGGAGCTGGAGCTTTCCAGCACACCTGAGACGCATCTACTCATCAGGAGACCTCTCCTTTATAACCAGCTGCCAGACCTTCCTTCAACGCTGCAGTGTTGACCTTAGTTTGGTTAGCAACCTGAGCCTCTGAAACTGAAAGAATGTAGTTGTCTGTGTTGAGAGATCAGATTCTAACTCTTCTCTGTTTTTGCCTCGCAGGAAACCTGTCTCTAGCCTGAAGCTCTGGGAGAGCTCAACCTGCCAATCTGCCCTGGTGAACCAAACCTGAAGATTCCTATGTGGATTCCCCTGCTGCTCTTGGTGAAGAGCTGGAAACTCAGATCAAGGTCTGCCATTCAAAGTCAGAAGTTAGACGCTGCAGCTGGTCGTATCCTCTGCTGAACCAACAGTCTCTGGACCCAACAGTTCCCTCTCTCTCAAAGAGAAGCCTGGACTCAGACAAGGTAGAATCTTAATAATCAATAACTCATAACTCATCTGTCGGCTCCAATAACCAGACTATCATCTCTGCAGACTTCAGTGAACCTGCCCGGACCAGTTCCAGAACCAGTACATTATCTTGTGTTGTTGAAACTTTCAATAAACTCTGTTAAACTTTTACCCAGCCTTCGTTGTGTTCTGCATGTGGGCTAAGAACCTTAAACCCATCATGACAGAGAGCTCTTTATTAACCAGAGCCCTTTATAAACCAGAGCCCGTTATAAACCAGAGCCCTTTATAAACCAGAGCTCTTTATTAAACAGAGCCCTTTATGAACCAGAGTACGTTATAAACCAGAGCTCTTTATAAACCAAAACTCTTTACAAACCAGAGATCATTATAAACCAGAGCTCATTATGAACCAGAACCCTTTATAAACCAGAGCCTGTTATAAACCAAAGCCCTTTAAAAACCAAAGCCCTTTAGAAACCAAAGTCCTTTATATACCAGTGCCTGTTATAAACCAGAGCCTTTTATAAACCAAAGCCGGTTATAAACCTGATCCCGTTATAAACCAGAGCCCTTTATAAACCAAAGCCGGTTGTAAACTAAAGCCAGTTATAAACCAGAGCCCTTTATAATCTAAAGCCCGTTATAAACCAGAGCCCTTTATAAACCAAAGCCCGTTATGAACCAGAGCCTGTTACAAAACCAAAGCCAGTTATGAACCAGAGCCCGTTACAAAACCAAAGCCCTTTATAAACCAGAACCCTTTATAAACCAAAGCCGGTTATAAACCAGAGCCCGTTATAAACCAGAGCCCTTTATAAACCAAAGCCGGTTATAAACCAGAGCTTGTTATAAACCAGAGCCCTTTATAAACTAATACCTGTTATTAACCAGAGCCCATTATAAACCAGAGCCCGTTACAAACCAGAGCCCTTTATAAACCAAAACCGGTTAGAAACCATAGCCGGTTATAAACCAGAGCCGGTTGTAAATCACAGCGCTTTATGAACCAGAGCCCATTAAAAACCAGAGCCCTTTATAAACCAAAGCTTTTTATAAACCAAAGCCTTTTATAAACCAGAGCCGTTATAAACCAGGGCCCTTTAGAAACCAAAGCAGTTAAGATACTAAACCCCTTTATAAACCAGAGCCTGTTATAAACCAGAGCCGGTTATAAACCAGAGCCGGTTATAAACTGGAACCCTTTATGAACTAGAGCCCATTATAATCTAGAACCCTTTATAAAGCAGAACTCTTTATTAACCAGAGCCATTTATAAACCAGAGACCGTTATAAACTAAAGCCTGTCATAAACCAGAGCCCTTTATAAACCAAAGCCCGTTATGAACCAGAGCCCGTTACAAAACCAAAGCCCGTTATGAACCAGAGCCTGTTACAAAACCAAAGCCCTTTATAAACCAGAAACCTTTATAAATCAGAGCCCGTTATAAACCAGAGCCCTTTGAAAACCAGAGCCGGTTATAAACCAGAGCGGTTATAAACCAGAGACCTTTAGAAACCAAAGCCGTTAAGATACCAAACCCCTTTATAAACCAAAGCCTGTTATAAACCAGAGCCGGTTATAAACCAGAGCCCTTTATGAACCAGAGCTTATTAAAAACGAGAGCCCTTTATAAACCAGAGCCTGTTATAATCTAGAACCCTTTATAAACCAGAGCTCTTTATAAACCAAAACCCTTTATAAACCAGAGCCCATTAAAAACCAGAGCCTGTTATAAACCAGAGCACTTTATAAACCAGAGCCTGTCATAAACCATAGCCCGTTATAAACCAGAGCCTGTTATAAACCACAGCCCGTTATAAACCAGAGCCCTTTATAAACGAGAGCTCTTTATTAACCAGAGCCCTTTTTAAACCAGAGTACATTATAAACCAGAGCTCTTTACAAACCAAAGCCCTTTACAAACCAGAGCCCATTATAAACCAGAGCCCATTATGGACCAGAACCCTTTATAAGCCAAAGCCCTTTATAAACCAAAGCACTTTAAAAACAAGAGCCGTTTATAAACCAGAGCCGGTTATGAACCAGAGCCCCTTACAAAACCAAGGCCCTTTATAAACCAGAGCCCTTTATAAACCAAAGCTTTTTATAAACCAAAGCCCTTTAGAAACCAGAGCAGTTAAGATACCAAACCCCTTTATAAACCAGAGCCTGTTATAAACCAGAGCCGGTTATAAACCAGAGCAGGTTATAAACTGGAGTCCTTTATGAACCAGAGCCCATTAAAAACGAGAGCCCTTTATAAACCAGAGCCCATTATAATCTAGAACCCTTTATAAAGCAGAGCTCTTTATTAACCAGAGCCATTTATAAACCAGAGCCCGTTATAAACTAAAGCCTGTCATAAACCAGAGCCCTTTATAAACCAAAGCCCGTTATTAACCAGAGCCCGTTACAAAACCAAAGCCCGTTATGAACCAGAGCCTGTAACAAAACCAAAGTCCTTTATAAACCAGAACCCTTTATAAATCAGAGCCCGTTATAAATCAGAGCCCTCTGAAAACCAGAGCCGGTTATAAACCAGAGCCGTTATAAACCAGAGACATCTAGAAACCAAAGCCGTTAAGATACCAAACCCCTTTATAAACCAGAGCCTGTTATAAACCAAAGCCGGTTATAAACCAGATCCCATTATAAACCAGAGCCCTTTAAAAACCAAAGCCCTTTAGAAACCATAGCCCTTTATATACCAGTGCCTGTTATAAACCAGAGCCCTTTATAAACCAAAGCCAGTTATAAACCAGATCCCGTTATAAACCAGAGCCCTTTATAAACCAAAGCCGGTTATAAACCAGAGCTTGTTATAAACCAGAGCCTTTTATAAACTAAAGCCTGTTATAAAACAGAGCCCTTTATAAACCAAAGCCCATTATGAACCAGAGCCCAAACAAAACCAAAGCCCGTTATGAACCAGAGCCCATTACAAAACCAAAGCCCTTTATAAACCAGAACCCTTTATAAATCAGAACCCGTTATAAACCAGAGCCATTTAAAAACCAGAGCCGTTATAAACCAGAGACCTTTAGAAACCAAAGCCGTTAAGATACCAAACCCCTTTATAAACCAGAGCCTGTTATAAACCAGAGCCGGTTATAACCCAGAGCCCTTTATGAACCAGAGCCCATTAAAAACGAGAGCCCTTTATAAACCAGAGCCCGTTATAATATAGAACCCTTTATAAACCAGAGCTCTTTATAAACCAAAACCCTTTATAAACCAGAGCCCGTTATAAACCAGAGCCTGTTATAAACCAGAGCACTTTATAAACCAGAGCCTGTTATAAACCATAGCCCGTTATAAACCAGAGCTTGTTATAAACCAGAGTCCGTTATAAACCAGAGCCCTTTATAAACGAGAGCTCTTTATTAACAAGAGCCCTTTATAAACCAGAGTACGTTATAAACCAGAGCTCTTTATAAACCAAAGCCCTTTACAAACCAGAGCCCATTATAAACCAGATGTCATGATTGCTTTTAATTCAAACCCACATGCAGAACACAACGGAGGCTGGGTAAAAGTTTAACAGAGTTTATTATCTGGAACTGGTCCGGGTTGGGTTCACTGAAGTCTGCAGAGATGGATAGTTTGATTAGCTGGGCAGACAGATGATTAATGAGTCCTTTAAGATAATTCTGATTCTACCTTGACAGAGTCCAGGCTTCTCTTGTGAGAGAGGGAACAGTTGGGTCCAGAGACTGTTGGTTCAGCAGAGTACACAAGCAGCTGCAGCGTCTAGCTTCAGACTTTGAATGGCAGACCTTGATCAGAATTTCCAGCTCTTCACAGAGAGCAGCAGGGGATATCCAAATAGGAATCTTCAGGTTTGGCTCACCAGGGCTGGAAGGCAGGTTAAGCTCACCCAGAGCTTCAGCCTTGAGACAAGTTTCCTGTGAGCAAAGACAGAGGAGGGTTGGAATCAGTTTTCTCACTTAGAGACAACTAGATTCTTTCAGGTAGCAGAGGCTCAGGTTGCTAACCAAACTAAGGTCAACACTGCGGCGTTGAAGGAAGGTCTGGCAGCTGCTTATGTAGGGAAGGTTCCTGATGAGCAGACAAGCTCCAGGTGTGCAGGAGGGCTCCAGCCCGGGAGACCCATGGCGCACTCTGCTGGAGAAAGGTGGTACATTCCCAGATCCCAATAGTAACCCAGTCCCTAAAAGAAAATAAAAAACAGAAGAGGATCCTCGGCGCCATCTGGTGGGCAAGCCTCAGGATCCCAACAGAGCCCCCCCCTCAAGGGCAGATTCCAGACGCCCTCAGAACAGTCCATAAAAAAAAGTTAACAAAAAACAACCCACCCAGGACAGGCGGAGGGGGCACTAGGGCAAAGAGGGCCAGAAACAACAAAAATAAAGTCCAAAAAACAACCCACCCAGGGTGGGCGGACGGGGAAACAGGCCAGGAGGGCAAAAAACAAAAACCGAGTCCAGAACAAAAAACGATCCACTTACGGTGGATGAAAGCAAAAGAAATCCCAGACGATTTCTTAGGCAGAGTCTCAGGTGGCCGGCCGTGGGACCGGCAGCGGGGCAGAGTCTCAGGTGGCCGGCCGTGGGACCGAAGGCATGGCCGATGTACCGGGTCCGGCTGCGGGGCCGGAGGCGTGGCAGAAGTTGTCGAGGTCGGCCGTTGGGCCGGAGGCAAGGCAGATGTTCAGGAGGCCTGCCGTTGGGCCGGAGGCGAAGCAGATGCTCAGGAGGCCTGCCGCGAGGCCGGTGCTCTGAAGGTCGACTGCAGGCTCGAAGACTTGGCTGAAGTTTAGGTGGCCTGCAGTTGGACCGGAGACGAGACAAATGCTCAGGGGGCCGACCGCGGGGGAGAAGGCGAGGCTGACGCTCCGGAGGCCTATCGCGGGGCTGGAGACGAAGCAGCGTCTTAGGAGGACCACAGCGGGGCTGGAGACGAAGCAGCGTCTTAGGGGGACCACTGCCGGGCCGGAAGCATGGCAGAGGTTCTGGAGGCCGGCCGAGGGTCCGGCAACGGAGCAGAGTCTTAGATGGCCGGCTGCGGGGTCGGAGGCGAAACTGACGCTCTGGGGGTCTGCCGCGGGGCCGAAGGTGAAGCTGATGATCAAGAGGTCGACCGCGGGGCCGGAGGCGAAGCAGCTTCTCAGGAGGATGACGCCCCAATTTCAGTAGGTAGCCCCATGGGGTACCCCGTCCCCTCTTCAGCGGCTCTGGAACAGGCTCAGAGGTGACCGCAGACTGCGGCTCTGGGACAGGCTCTGAGGAGACCGCCGACTGTGGCTCCTGGACTGGAACAGGCTCTGAGGAGACCGCCGACTGCGGCTCCTGGACTGGAAAAGGCTCTGAGGGGACTGCCGACTGCGGCTCCTGGACTGGAACAGGCTCTGAGGAGACCGCCAACTGCGGCTCATGGACTGGAACAAAGGAGTCCACCGATTGCGGCTCCGGATCAGGAACAGGGGAGCCCGTCGATTGCGGCTCCGGATCAGGAACAGAGGAGCCCGCCGATTGCAGTTCCGGGTCAGGAGCAGAGGAGCCCGCCGATTGCGGCTCCAGGTCAGGAACAGAGGAGACCACCGACTGTGGTTCAGGAACAGGCTCAGAGGAGACCGCCACCTGCGGCTCCTGCACAGGAACAGAGGAGCCTGCCGCCTGCGGCTCCACCTCAGGAACAGGGGAGCCCGCCGATTGCGGCTCCACCTCAGGAACAGGGGAGCCCGCAGATTGCGGCTCCACCTCAGGAACAGGGGAGCCCGCCGATTGCGGCTCCACCTCAGGAACAGGGGAGACCACCGACTGTGGCTCCCAATCAGGAACAGGGGAGACCACCAAATGTGGCTCCACATCAGGAACTGAGGAGACCACGGACTGTGGCTCCACATCAGGAACTGAGGAGACCACCGACTGTGGCTCCACATCAGGAACTGAGGAGACCACCGACTGTGGCTCCACATCAGCAATAGAGGGGACCACCGACTGTGGCTCCCAATCCAGCATGGAGAAAACAGCCCATGGCAGCAAAGGTTCAGTCTCTGAAGTGGCTTGTGATGCTTGTAGAGGGCTCCTTGCGCTCAATGGCACCTGTTGAGAGGTCCTAGGAGGGGTAAAACCACATCCTTCGAATTCTGACATCTCTTTATAGTTCTGCTCAGGGGTCTCTGGATGGCACAGAGCTAACTCAGGGGTCTCTAGATGGCACAGAGCTAACTCAGGGGTCTCTAGACGGCACAGAGCTAATTCAGGGGTCTTTAGACGGCTAAGAATCGGCTCTGGAGTCTCTAGACTGCTTGGAGCAGGTTCAGGGGTCTCTAAATGGCACGGAGTTGACTCAGGGGTTTCAAAATGGCACGGAGCTGACTCAGGGGTTTCAAAATGGCATGGAGCTGACTCAGGGGTTTCAAAATGGCACAGAACTGACTCAAGACGGCTCAGAGCTGGTTCATGGGTCTCTAGACGGCTCAGAGCTGGCTTATGGCGCCGCCGTCTCTTACGTCGGGGTTCATTAGAAGCTGGGCTAACGGGTTCACAGGCTGACTGTGGAAAAAGGCTAACTGGTGTGTAAGTGGGTTCAGTGCAGGTTTAGCTGAATTGCTAACGGGCTCAGGAGTAGGGCTAATTGGTTCATGATAAGGTGAAAAGAAGGGGAACAGATCATCTCTATCCCCGTAATAGAAATTCCAGATTTCCGACTCATGGGTAATGGGAGCTCTGGCTGCTTGGGCGGTGACTTGTGGGTTGATCTTGAGTTTCTTGATGGATGGAAATTAGACAGACCATGAGACTCAGCAGGTTTATCAGAAAATTTTCGAATAAATTCATCTTGAAACTGTTCAAAAGTACAGGTTATACTGGATTCTGGAGAAAAACGGGTCTCTTTCCAATCGCAGGCTTTACCGGATAAAAGTGAGAAAATGAAAACTATTTTTTTCTCGTCGTCGGGAAAACTGGACGGATTGAGCCCGAAAAACAATTTACACTGCCTAAGAAAACTTTTACATTCACTAGATTCGCCAGAAAATAGTGAAGGACGGAAATCAGGAAATGACGGAGCAGATTCTGACCTTAGAAGCGGATCTGAAACCGGAAGTGACGGACGGAATTCCGGAAGTGACAAAACGGGCTCCGGAACCGGAAGTTGAACTGGCGCCATCTTGTGATTCCCACAAAGCCTGTGGGATCTTGAAACGTGTGTTTTCTTTAAATCAAAACGGGATTTTAACTCACGGAGGGTTTTTGTCTGTCCTTGGATCAGGTGGCTTGTTCTTAAAGCTTCCTCCGTGTTGGGATCTGCAGCTGTACAACCTTCCTCCAGCAGAGTGCGCCGTGGGTCTTCTGGAGCTGGAGCTTTCCAGCACACCTGAGACGCATCTACTCATCAGGAGACCTCTCCTTTATAACCAGCTGCCAGACCTTCCTTCAACGCTGCAGTGTTGACCTTAGTTTGGTTAGCAACCTGAGCCTCTGAAACTGAAAGAATGTAGTTGTCTGTGTTGAGAGATCAGATTCTAACTCTTCTCTGTTTTTGCCTCGCAGGAAACCTGTCTCTAGCCTGAAGCTCTGGGAGAGCTCAACCTGCCAATCTGCCCTGGTGAACCAAACCTGAAGATTCCTATGTGGATTCCCCTGCTGCTCTTGGTGAAGAGCTGGAAACTCAGATCAAGGTCTGCCATTCAAAGTCAGAAGTTAGACGCTGCAGCTGGTCGTATCCTCTGCTGAACCAACAGTCTCTGGACCCAACAGTTCCCTCTCTCTCAAAGAGAAGCCTGGACTCAGACAAGGTAGAATCTTAATAATCAATAACTCATAACTCATCTGTCGGCTCCAATAACCAGACTATCATCTCTGCAGACTTCAGTGAACCTGCCCGGACCAGTTCCAGAACCAGTACATTATCTTGTGTTGTTGAAACTTTCAATAAACTCTGTTAAACTTTTACCCAGCCTTCGTTGTGTTCTGCATGTGGGCTAAGAACCTTAAACCCATCATGACAGAGAGCTCTTTATTAACCAGAGCCCTTTATAAACCAGAGCCCGTTATAAACCAGAGCCCTTTATAAACCAGAGCTCTTTATTAAACAGAGCCCTTTATGAACCAGAGTACGTTATAAACCAGAGCTCTTTATAAACCAAAACTCTTTACAAACCAGAGATCATTATAAACCAGAGCTCATTATGAACCAGAACCCTTTATAAACCAGAGCCTGTTATAAACCAAAGCCCTTTAAAAACCAAAGCCCTTTAGAAACCAAAGTCCTTTATATACCAGTGCCTGTTATAAACCAGAGCCTTTTATAAACCAAAGCCGGTTATAAACCTGATCCCGTTATAAACCAGAGCCCTTTATAAACCAAAGCCGGTTGTAAACTAAAGCCAGTTATAAACCAGAGCCCTTTATAATCTAAAGCCCGTTATAAACCAGAGCCCTTTATAAACCAAAGCCCGTTATGAACCAGAGCCTGTTACAAAACCAAAGCCAGTTATGAACCAGAGCCCGTTACAAAACCAAAGCCCTTTATAAACCAGAACCCTTTATAAACCAAAGCCGGTTATAAACCAGAGCCCGTTATAAACCAGAGCCCTTTATAAACCAAAGCCGGTTATAAACCAGAGCTTGTTATAAACCAGAGCCCTTTATAAACTAATACCTGTTATTAACCAGAGCCCATTATAAACCAGAGCCCGTTACAAACCAGAGCCCTTTATAAACCAAAACCGGTTAGAAACCATAGCCGGTTATAAACCAGAGCCGGTTGTAAATCACAGCGCTTTATGAACCAGAGCCCATTAAAAACCAGAGCCCTTTATAAACCAAAGCTTTTTATAAACCAAAGCCTTTTATAAACCAGAGCCGTTATAAACCAGGGCCCTTTAGAAACCAAAGCAGTTAAGATACTAAACCCCTTTATAAACCAGAGCCTGTTATAAACCAGAGCCGGTTATAAACCAGAGCCGGTTATAAACTGGAACCCTTTATGAACTAGAGCCCATTATAATCTAGAACCCTTTATAAAGCAGAACTCTTTATTAACCAGAGCCATTTATAAACCAGAGACCGTTATAAACTAAAGCCTGTCATAAACCAGAGCCCTTTATAAACCAAAGCCCGTTATGAACCAGAGCCCGTTACAAAACCAAAGCCCGTTATGAACCAGAGCCTGTTACAAAACCAAAGCCCTTTATAAACCAGAAACCTTTATAAATCAGAGCCCGTTATAAACCAGAGCCCTTTGAAAACCAGAGCCGGTTATAAACCAGAGCGGTTATAAACCAGAGACCTTTAGAAACCAAAGCCGTTAAGATACCAAACCCCTTTATAAACCAAAGCCTGTTATAAACCAGAGCCGGTTATAAACCAGAGCCCTTTATGAACCAGAGCTTATTAAAAACGAGAGCCCTTTATAAACCAGAGCCTGTTATAATCTAGAACCCTTTATAAACCAGAGCTCTTTATAAACCAAAACCCTTTATAAACCAGAGCCCATTAAAAACCAGAGCCTGTTATAAACCAGAGCACTTTATAAACCAGAGCCTGTCATAAACCATAGCCCGTTATAAACCAGAGCCTGTTATAAACCACAGCCCGTTATAAACCAGAGCCCTTTATAAACGAGAGCTCTTTATTAACCAGAGCCCTTTTTAAACCAGAGTACATTATAAACCAGAGCTCTTTACAAACCAAAGCCCTTTACAAACCAGAGCCCATTATAAACCAGAGCCCATTATGGACCAGAACCCTTTATAAGCCAAAGCCCTTTATAAACCAAAGCACTTTAAAAACAAGAGCCGTTTATAAACCAGAGCCGGTTATGAACCAGAGCCCCTTACAAAACCAAGGCCCTTTATAAACCAGAGCCCTTTATAAACCAAAGCTTTTTATAAACCAAAGCCTTTTAGAAACCAGAGCCGTTATAAACCAGGGCCCTTTAGAAACCAAAGCAGTTAAGATACCAAACCCCTTTATAAACCAGAGCCTGTTATAAACCAGAGCCGGTTATAAACCAGAGCAGGTTATAAACTGGAGTCCTTTATGAACCAGAGCCCATTAAAAACGAGAGCCCTTTATAAACCAGAGCCCATTATAATCTAGAACCCTTTATAAAGCAGAGCTCTTTATTAACCAGAGCCATTTATAAACCAGAGCCCGTTATAAACTAAAGCCTGTCATAAACCAGAGCCCTTTATAAACCAAAGCCCGTTATTAACCAGAGCCCGTTACAAAACCAAAGCCCGTTATGAACCAGAGCCTGTAACAAAACCAAAGTCCTTTATAAACCAGAACCCTTTATAAATCAGAGCCCGTTATAAATCAGAGCCCTCTGAAAACCAGAGCCGGTTATAAACCAGAGCCGTTATAAACCAGAGACATCTAGAAACCAAAGCCGTTAAGATACCAAACCCCTTTATAAACCAGAGCCTGTTATAAACCAAAGCCGGTTATAAACCAGATCCCATTATAAACCAGAGCCCTTTAAAAACCAAAGCCCTTTAGAAACCATAGCCCTTTATATACCAGTGCCTGTTATAAACCAGAGCCCTTTATAAACCAAAGCCAGTTATAAACCAGATCCCGTTATAAACCAGAGCCCTTTATAAACCAAAGCCGGTTATAAACCAGAGCTTGTTATAAACCAGAGCCTTTTATAAACTAAAGCCTGTTATAAAACAGAGCCCTTTATAAACCAAAGCCCATTATGAACCAGAGCCCAAACAAAACCAAAGCCCGTTATGAACCAGAGCCCATTACAAAACCAAAGCCCTTTATAAACCAGAACCCTTTATAAATCAGAACCCGTTATAAACCAGAGCCATTTAAAAACCAGAGCCGTTATAAACCAGAGACCTTTAGAAACCAAAGCCGTTAAGATACCAAACCCCTTTATAAACCAGAGCCTGTTATAAACCAGAGCCGGTTATAACCCAGAGCCCTTTATGAACCAGAGCCCATTAAAAACGAGAGCCCTTTATAAACCAGAGCCCGTTATAATATAGAACCCTTTATAAACCAGAGCTCTTTATAAACCAAAACCCTTTATAAACCAGAGCCCGTTATAAACCAGAGCCTGTTATAAACCAGAGCACTTTATAAACCAGAGCCTGTTATAAACCATAGCCCGTTATAAACCAGAGCTTGTTATAAACCAGAGTCCGTTATAAACCAGAGCCCTTTATAAACGAGAGCTCTTTATTAACAAGAGCCCTTTATAAACCAGAGTACGTTATAAACCAGAGCTCTTTATAAACCAAAGCCCTTTACAAACCAGAGCCCATTATAAACCAGATGTCATGATTGCTTTTAATTCAAACCCACATGCAGAACACAACGGAGGCTGGGTAAAAGTTTAACAGAGTTTATTATCTGGAACTGGTCCGGGTTGGGTTCACTGAAGTCTGCAGAGATGGATAGTTTGATTAGCTGGGCAGACAGATGATTAATGAGTCCTTTAAGATAATTCTGATTCTACCTTGACAGAGTCCAGGCTTCTCTTGTGAGAGAGGGAACAGTTGGGTCCAGAGACTGTTGGTTCAGCAGAGTACACAAGCAGCTGCAGCGTCTAGCTTCAGACTTTGAATGGCAGACCTTGATCAGAATTTCCAGCTCTTCACAGAGAGCAGCAGGGGATATCCAAATAGGAATCTTCAGGTTTGGCTCACCAGGGCTGGAAGGCAGGTTAAGCTCACCCAGAGCTTCAGCCTTGAGACAAGTTTCCTGTGAGCAAAGACAGAGGAGGGTTGGAATCAGTTTTCTCACTTAGAGACAACTAGATTCTTTCAGGTAGCAGAGGCTCAGGTTGCTAACCAAACTAAGGTCAACACTGCGGCGTTGAAGGAAGGTCTGGCAGCTGCTTATGTAGGGAAGGTTCCTGATGAGCAGACAAGCTCCAGGTGTGCAGGAGGGCTCCAGCCCGGGAGACCCATGGCGCACTCTGCTGGAGAAAGGTGGTACATTCCCAGATCCCAATAGTAACCCAGTCCCTAAAAGAAAATAAAAAACAGAAGAGGATCCTCGGCGCCATCTGGTGGGCAAGCCTCAGGATCCCAACAGAGCCCCCCCCTCAAGGGCAGATTCCAGACGCCCTCAGAACAGTCCATAAAAAAAAGTTAACAAAAAACAACCCACCCAGGACAGGCGGAGGGGGCACTAGGGCAAAGAGGGCCAGAAACAACAAAAATAAAGTCCAAAAAACAACCCACCCAGGGTGGGCGGACGGGGAAACAGGCCAGGAGGGCAAAAAACAAAAACCGAGTCCAGAACAAAAAACGATCCACTTACGGTGGATGAAAGCAAAAGAAATCCCAGACGATTTCTTAGGCAGAGTCTCAGGTGGCCGGCCGTGGGACCGGCAGCGGGGCAGAGTCTCAGGTGGCCGGCCGTGGGACCGAAGGCATGGCCGATGTACCGGGTCCGGCTGCGGGGCCGGAGGCGTGGCAGAAGTTGTCGAGGTCGGCCGTTGGGCCGGAGGCAAGGCAGATGTTCAGGAGGCCTGCCGTTGGGCCGGAGGCGAAGCAGATGCTCAGGAGGCCTGCCGCGAGGCCGGTGCTCTGAAGGTCGACTGCAGGCTCGAAGACTTGGCTGAAGTTTAGGTGGCCTGCAGTTGGACCGGAGACGAGACAAATGCTCAGGGGGCCGACCGCGGGGGAGAAGGCGAGGCTGACGCTCCGGAGGCCTATCGCGGGGCTGGAGACGAAGCAGCGTCTTAGGAGGACCACAGCGGGGCTGGAGACGAAGCAGCGTCTTAGGGGGACCACTGCCGGGCCGGAAGCATGGCAGAGGTTCTGGAGGCCGGCCGAGGGTCCGGCAACGGAGCAGAGTCTTAGATGGCCGGCTGCGGGGTCGGAGGCGAAACTGACGCTCTGGGGGTCTGCCGCGGGGCCGAAGGTGAAGCTGACGATCAAGAGGTCGACCGCGGGGCCGGAGGCGAAGCAGCTTCTCAGGAGGATGACGCCCCAATTTCAGTAGGTAGCCGCATGGGGTACCCCGTCCCCTCTTCAGCGGCTCTGGAACAGGCTCAGAGGTGACCTCAGACTGCGGCTCTGGGACAGGCTCTGAGGAGACCGCCGACTGTGGCTCCTGGACTGGAACAGGCTCTGAGGAGACCGCCGACTGCGGCTCCTGGACTGGAACAGGCTCTGACCGGACTGCCGACTGCGGCTCCTGGACTGGAACAGGCTCTGAGGAGACCGCCAACTGCGGCTCATGGACTGGAACAAAGGAGTCCGCCGATTGCGGCTCCGGATCAGGAACAGGGGAGCCCGCCGATTGCGGCTCCGGATCAGGAACAGAGGAGCCCGCCGATTGCAGTTCCGGGTCAGGAGCAGAGGAGCCCGCCGATTGCGGCTCCGGGTCAGGAACAGAGGAGACCACCGACTGTGGTTCAGGAACAGGCTCAGAGGAGACCGCCACCTGCGGCTCCTGCACAGGAACAGAGGAGCCCGCCGCCTGCGGCTCCACCTCAGGAACAGGGGAGACCACCGACTGTGGCTCCCAATCAGGAACAGGGGAGACCACCAACTGTGGCTCCACATCAGGAACTGAGGAGACCACGGACTGTGGCTCCACATCAGGAACTGAGGAGACCACCGACTGTTGCTCCACATCAGGAACTGAGGAGACCACCGACTGTGGCTCCACATCAGCAATAGGGGGGACCACCGACTGTGGCTCCCAATCCAGCATGGAGAAAACAGCCCATGGCAGCAAAGGTTCAGTCTCTGAAGTGGCTTGTGATGCTTGTAGAGGGCTCCTTGCGGTCAATGGCGCCTGTAGAGAGGTCCTAGGAGGGTTAAAACCACATCCTTCGAATTCTGACATCTCTTTATAGTTCTGCTCAGGGGTCTCTGGACGGCACAGAGCTAACTCAGGGGTCTCTAGATGGCACAGAGCTAACTCAGGGGTCTCTAGACGGAACAGAGCTGGCTTATGGCGCCGCCGTCTCTTACGTCGGGGTTCATTAGAAGCTGGGCTAACGGGTTCACAGGCTGACTGTGGCAAAAGGCTAACTGGTGTGTAAGTGGGTTCAGGTGCAGGTTTAGCTGAATTGCTAACAGGCTCAGGAGTAGGGCTAATTGGTTCATGATAAGGTGAAAAGAAGGGGAACAGATCATCTCTATCCCCGTAATAGAAATTCCAGAGTTCCGACTCATGGGTAATGGGAGCTCTGGCTGCTTGGGCAGTGACTTGTGGGTTGATCTTGAGTTTCTTGATGGATGGAAATTAGACAGACCATGAGACTCAGCAGGTTTATCAGAAAATTTTCGAATAAATTCATCTTGAAACTGTTCAAAAGTACAGGTTATACTGGATTCTAGATGAAAAACGGGTCTCTTTCCACTCGCAGGCTTTACCGGATAAAAGTGAGAAAATGAAAACTATTTTTTTCTCGTCGTCGGGAAAACTGGACGGATTGAGCCCGAAAAACAATTTACACTGCCTAAGAAAACTTTTACATTCACTAGATTCGCCAGAAAATAGTGAAGGACGGAAATCAGGAAATGACGGAGCAGATTCTGACCTTAGAAGCGGATCTGAAACCGGAAGTGACGGACGGAATTCCGGACGTGACAAAACGGGCTCCGGAACCGGAAGTTGAACTGGCGCCATCTTGTGATTCCCACGAAGCCTGTGGGATCTTGAAACGTGTGTTTTCTTTAAATCAAAACGGGATTTTAACTCACGGAGGGTTTGTGTCTGTCCTTGGATCAGGTGGCTTGTTCTTAAAGCTTCCTCCGTGTTGGGATCTGCAGCTGTACCAACTTCCTCCAGCAGAGTACGCCGTGGGTCTTCTGGAGCTGGAGCTTTCCAGCACACCTGAGACGCATCTACTCATCAGGAGACCTCTCCTTTATAACCAGCTGCCAGACCTTCCTTCAACGCTGCAGTGTTGACCTTAGTTTGGTTAGCAACCTGAGCCTCTGAAACTGAAAGAATCTAGTTGTCTGTGTTGAGAGATCAGATTCTAACTGTTCTCTGTTTTTGCCTCACAGGAAACCTGTCTCTAGCCTGAAGCTCTGGGAGAGCTCAACCTGCCAATCTGCCCTGGTGAACCAAACCTGAAGATTCCTATGTGGATTCCCCTGCTGCTCTTGGTGAAGAGCTGGAAACTCAGATCAAGGTCTGCCATTCAAAGTCAGAAGTTAGACGCTGCAGCTGGTCGTATCCTCTGCTGAACCAACAGTCTCTGGACCCAACAGTTCCCTCTCTCTCAAAGAGAAGCCTGGACTCAGACAAGGTAGAATCTGAATAATCAATAACTCATAACTCATCTGCCGGCTCCAATAACCAGACTATCATCTCTGCAGACTTCAGTGAACCTGCCCGGACCAGTTCCAGAACCAGTACATTATCTTGTGTTGTTGAAACTTTAAATAAACTCTGTTAAACTTTTACCCAGCCTTCGTTGTGTTCTGCATGTGGGCTAAGAACCTTAAACCCATCATGACAGAGAGCTCTTTATTAACCAGAGCCCTTTATAAACCAGAGCCCTTTATAAACCAGAGCACGTTATAAACCAGAGCCCTTTATAATCCAGAGCTCTTTATTAAACAGAGCCCTTTATGAACCAGAGTACGTTATAAACCAGAGCTCTTTATAAACCAAAACTCTTTACAAACCAGAGCACATTATAAACCAGAGCTCATTATGAACCAGAACCCTTTATAAACCAGAGCCCTTTATAAACCAAAGCCCTTTAAAAACCAAAGCCCTTTAGAAACCAAAGTCCTTTATATACCAGTGCCTGTTATAAACCAGAGCCTTTTATAAACCAAAGCCGGTTATAAACCTGATCCCGTTATAAACCAGAGCCCTTTATAAACCAAAGCCGGTTATAAACTAAAGCCAGTTATAAACCAGAGCCCTTTATAAACTAAAGCCCATTATAAACCAGAGCCCTTTATAAACCAAAGCCCGTTATGAACCAGAGCCTGTTACAAAACCAAAGCCAGTTATGAACCAGAGCCCGTTACAAAACCAAAGCCCTTTATAAACCAGAACCCTTTATGAACCAGAGCACATTATAAACCAGAGCCCATTAAAAACCAGAGCCGGTTATAAACCAGAGCCCGTTATAAACCAGAGCCCTTTATAAACCAAAGCGGGTTATAAACCAGAGCTTGTTATAAACCAGAGCCCTTTATAAACTAAAGCCCGTTATAAAACAGAGCCCTTTATAAACCAAAGCCCGTTATGAACCAGAGCCTGTTACAAAACCAAAGCCAGTTATGAACCAGAGCCCGTAACAAAACCAAAGCCCTTTATAAACCAGAACCCTTTATAAACCAAAGCCGGTTATAAACCAGAGCCCGTTATAAACCAGAGCCCTTTATAAACCAAAGCCGGTTATAAACCACAGCTTGTTATAAACCAGACCCCTTTATAAACTAATACCTGTTATAAACCAGAGCCCATTATAAACCAGAGCCCGTTACAAACCAAAGCCCTTTATAAACCAAAACCGGTTATAAACCAAAGCCCGTTATGAACCAGAGCCCGTTACAAAAACAAAGCCCTTTATAAACCAGAGCCCTTTAGAAACCAAAGCCCTTTAGAAACCATAGCCGGTTATAAACCAGCGCCGGTTGTAAATCACAGCGCTTTATGAACCAGAGCCCATTAAAAACCAGAGCCCTTTATAAACCAAAGCTTTTTATAAACCAAAGCCTTTTATAAACCAGAGCCGTTATAAACCAGGGCCCTTTAGAAACCAAAGCAGTTAAGATACCAAACCCCTTTATAAACCAGAGCCTGTTATAAACCAGAGCCGGTTATAAACCAGAGCCGGTTATAAACTGGAACCCTTTATGAACTAGAGCCCATTAAAAACGAGAGCCCTTTATAAACCAGAGCCCATTATAATCAAGAACCCTTTATAAAGCAGAACTCTTTATTAACCAGAGCCATTTGTAAACCAGAGCCCGTTATAAACTAAAGCCTGTCATAAACCAGAGCCCTTTATATACCAAAGCCCGTTATGAACCAGAGCCTGTTACAAAACCAAAGCCCTTTATAAACCAGAACCCTTTATTAATCAGAGCCCGTTATAAACCAGAGCCCTTTGAAAACCAGAGCCGGTTATATACCAGAGCCGTTATAAACCAGAGACCTTTAGAAACCAAAGCCGTTAAGATACCAAACCCCTTTATAAACCAGAGCCTGTTATAAACCAGAGCTGGTTATAAACCAGAGCCCTTTATGAACCAGAGCTTATTAAAAACGAGAGCCCTTTATAAACCAGAGCCCGTTATAATCTAGAACCCTTTATAAACCAGAGCTCTTTATAAACCAAAACCCTTTATAAACCAGAGCCCATTAAAAACCAGAGCCTGTCATAAACCATAGCCCGTTATAAACCAGAGCCTGTTATAAACCAGAGCCCTTTATAAACGAGAGCTCTTTATTAACCAGAGCCCTTTTTAAACCAGAGTACATTATAAACCAGAGCTCTTTACAAACCAAAGCCCTTTACAAACCAGAGCCCGTTATAAACCAGAGCCCATTATGGACCAGAACCCTTTATAAGCCAAAGCCCTTTATAAACCAAAGCCCTTTAAAAACAAGAGCCTTTATAAACCAGAGCCGGTTATGAACCAGACCCCGTTACAAAACCAAGGCCCTTTATAAACCAGAGCCCTTTATAAACCAAAAGTTTTTATAAACCAAAGCCTTTTATAAACCAGAGCCGTTATAAACCAGGGCCCTTTAGAAACCAAAGCAGTTAAGATACCAAACCCCTTTATAAACCAGAGCCTGTTATAAACCAGAGCCGGTTATAAACCAGAGCCGGTTATAAACTGGAGTCCTTTATAAACCAGAGCCCATTATAATCTAGAACCCTTTATAAACAGAGCTCTTTATTAACCAGAGCCATCTATAAACCAGAGCCCGTTATAAACTAAAGCCTGTCATAAACCAGAGCCCTTTATAAACCAAAGGCCGTTATTAACCAGAGCCCGTTACAAAACCAAAGCCCGTTATGAACCAGAGCCTGTAACAAAACCAAAGTCCTTTATAAACCAGAACCCTTTATAAATCAGAGCCCGTTATAAACCAGAGCCCTCTGAAAACCAGAGCCGGTTATAAACCAGAGCCGTTATAAACCAGAGACCTCTAGAAACCAAAGCCGTTAAGATACCAAACCCCTTTATAAACCAGAGCCTGTTATAAACCAAAGCCGGTTATAAACCAGATCCCGTTATAAACCAGAGCCCTTTAAAAACCAAAGCCCTTTAGAAACCATAGCCCTTTATATATCAGTGCCTGTTATAAACCAGAGCCCTTTATAAACCAAAGCCAGTTATAAACCAGATCCCGTTATAAACCAGAGCCCTTTATAAACCAAAGCCGGTTATAAACCAGAGCTTGTTATAAACCAGAGCCTTTTATAAACTAAAGCCTGTTATAAAACAGAGCCCTTTATAAACCAAAGCCCATTATGAACCAGAGCCCATTACAAAACCAAAGCCCGTTATGAACCAGACCCCGTTACAAAACCAAAGCCCTTTATAAACCAGAACCCTATATAAATAGAACCCGTTATAAACCAGAGCCCTTTAAAAACCAGAGCTGTTATAAACCAGAGACCTTTAGAAACCAAAGCCGTTAAGATACCAAACCCCTTTATAAACCAGAGCCTGTTATAAACCAGAGCCGGTTATAACCCAGAGCCCTTTATGAACTAGAGCCCATTAAAAACGAGAGCCCTTTATAAACCAGAGCCCGTTATAATCTAGAACCCTTTATAAACCAGAGCTCTTTATAAACCAAAACCCTTTATAAACCAGAGCCCGTTATAAACCAGAGCCTGTTATAAACCAGAGCACTTTATAAACCAGAGCCTGTTATAAACCATAGCCCGTTATAAACCAGAGCTTGTTATAAACCAGAGTCCGTTATAAACCAGAGCCCTTTATAAACGAGAGCTCTTTATTAACCAGAGCCCTTTATAAACCAGAGTACGTTATAAACCAGAGCTCTTTATAAACCAAAGCCCTTTACAAACCAGAGCCCATTATAAACCAGATGTCATGATTGGTTTTAATTCAAACCCACATGCAAAACACAACGGAGGCTGGGTAAAAGTTTAACAGAGTTTATTATCTGGAACTGGTCCGGGTTGGGTTCACTGAAGTCTGCAGAGATGGATAGTTTGATTAGCTGGGCAGACACATGATTAATGAGTCCTTTAAGATAATTCTGATTCTACCTTGACAGAGTCCAGGCTTCTCTTGTGAGAGAGGGAACAGTTGGGTCCAGAGACTGTTGGTTCAGCAGAGTACACAAGCAGCTGCAGCGTCTAGCTTCAGACTTTGAATGGCAGACCTTGATCAGAATTTCCAGCTCTTCACAGAGAGCAGCAGGGGATATCCAAATAGGAATCTTCAGGTTTGGCTCACCAGGGCTGGAAGGCAGGTTAAGCTCACCCAGAGCTTCAGCCTTGAGACAGGTTTCCTGTGAGGAAAGACAGAGGAGGGTTGGAATCAGTTTTCTCACTTAGAGACAACTAGATTCTTTCAGGTAGCAGAGGCTCAGGTTGCTAACCAAACTAAGGTCAACACTGCGGCGTTGAAGGAAGGTCTGGCAGCTGCTTATGTAGGGAAGGTTCCTGATGAGCAGACAAGCTCCAGGTGTGCAGGAGGGCTCCAGCCCGGGAGACCCACGGCGCACTCTGCTGGAGAAAGGTGGTACATCCCCAGATCCCAATAGTAACCCAGTCCCTAAAAGAAAATAAAAAACAGAAGAGGATCCTCGGCGCCATCTGGTGGGCAAGCCTCAGGATCCCAACAGAGCCCCCCCCTCAAGGGCAGATTCCAGACGCCCTCAGAACAGTCCATAAAAAAAAGCTAACAAAAAACAACCCACCCAGGACAGGCGGAGGGGGCACTAGGGCAAAGAGGGCCAGAAACAACAAAAATAGAGTCCAAAAAACAACCCACCGAGGGTGGACGGAGGGGGAAACAGGCCAGGAGGGCAAAAAACAAAAACTGAGTCCAGAACAAAAAACGATCCACTTACGGTGGATGAAAGCAAAAGAAATCCCAGACGATTTCTTAGGAAGAGTCTCAGGTGGCCGGCCGTGGGACCGGCAGCGGGGCAGAGTCTCAGGTGGCCGGCCGTGGGACCGAAGGCATGGCCGATGTACCGGGGGCCGGCTGCGGGGCCGGAGGCGTGGCAGAAGTTCTCGAGGTCGGCCGTTGGGCCGGAGGCAAGGCAGATGTTCAGGAGGCCTGCCGTTGGGCCGGAGGCGAGGCAGATGCTCAGGAGGCCTGCCGCGAGGCCGGTGCTCTGAAGGTCGACTGCAGGCTCGAAGACGTGGCTGAAGTTAAGGTGGCCTGCAGTTGGACCGGAGACGAGACAGATGCTCAGGGGGCCGACCGCGGGGCAGAAGGCGAGGCTGACGCTCCGGAGGCCTATCGCGGGGCTGGAGACGAAGCAGCATCTTAGGAGGACCATAGCGGGGCTGGAGACGAAGCAGCGTCTTAGGGGGGCCACTGCCGGGCCGGAAGCATGGCAGAGGTTCTGGAGGCCGGCCGAGGGTCCGGCAACGGAGCAGAGTCTTAGATGGCCGGCTGCGGGGTCGGAGGCGAAACTGACGCTCTGGGGGTCTGCCGCGGGGCCGAAGGTGAAGCTGACGATCAAGAGGTCGACCGTGGGGCCGGAGGCGAAGCAGCTTCTCAGGAGGATGATGCCCCAATTTCAGTAGGTAGCCCCATGGGGTACCCCGTCCCCTCTTCAGCGGCTCTGGAACAGGCTTAGAGGTGACCGCAGACTGCGGCTCTGGGACAGGCTCTGAGGAGACCGCCGACTGTGGCTCCTGGACTGGAACAGGCTCTGAGGAGACCGCCGACTGCGGCTCCTGGACTGGAAAAGGCTCTGACCGGACTGCCGACTGCGGCTCCTGGACTGGAATAGGCTCTGAGGAGACCGCCAACTGCGGCTCATGGACTGGAACAAAGGAGCCCCCCGATTGCGGCTCCGGATCAGGAACAGAGGAGCCCGCCGATTGCAGTTCCGGGTCAGGAGCAGAGGAGCCCGCCGATTGCGGCTCCGGGTCAGGAACAGAGGAGACCACCGACTGTGGTTCAGGAACAGGCTCAGAGGAGACCGCCACCTGCGGCTCCTGCACAGGAACAGAGGAGCCCGCCGCCTGCGGCTCCACCTCAGGAACAGGGGAGCCCGCCGATTGCGGCTCCACCTCAGGAACAGGGGAGACCACCGACTGTGGCTCCCAATCAGGAACAGGGGAGACCACCAACTGTGGCTCCACATCAGGAACTGAGGAGACCACGGACTGTGGCTCCACATCAGGAACTGAGGAGACCACCGACTGTTGCTCCACATCAGGAACTGAGGAGACCACCGACTGTGGCTCCACATCAGCAATAGGGGGGACCACCGACTGTGGCTCCCAATCCAGCATGGAGAAAACAGCCCATGGCAGCAAAGGTTCAGTCTCTGAAGTGGCTTGTGATGCTTGTAGAGGGCTCCTTGCGGTCAATGGCGCCTGTAGAGAGGTCCTAGGAGGGGTAAAACCACATCCTTCGAATTCTGACATCTCTTTATAGTTCTGCTCAGGGGTCTCTGGACGGCACAGAGCTAACTCAGGGGTCTCTAGATGGCACACAGCTAACTCAGGGGTCTCTAGACGGCACAGAGCTAATTCAGGGGTCTTTAGAGGGCTAAGAATCGGCTCTTGAGTCTCTAGACTGCTTGGAACACGTTCAGGGGTCTCTAAACGGCACGGAGTTGACTCAGGGGTTTCAAAACGGCACGGAGCTGACTCAGGGGTTTCAAAATGGCACGGAGCTGACTCAGGTGTTTCAAAATGGCATGGAGCTCACTCAGGGGTTTCAAAATGGCACAGAACTACATCAAGACGGCTCAGAGCTGGTTCAGGGGTCTCTAGACGGCTCAGAGCTGGCTTATGGCGCCGCCGTCTCTTACGTCGGGGTTCATTAGAAGCTGGGTTAACGGGTTCACAGGCTGACTGTGGCAAAAGGCTAACTGGTGTGTAAGTGGGTTCAGGTGCAGGTTTAGCTGAATTGCTAACGGGCTCAGGAGTAGGGCTAATTGGTTCATGATAAGGTGAAAAGAAGGGGAACAGATCATCTCTATCCCCGTAATAGAAATTCCAGAGTTCCGACTCATGGGTAATGGGAGCTCTGGCTGCTTGGGCGGTGACTTGTGGGTTGATCTTGAGTTTCTTGATGGATGGAAATTAGACAGACCATGAGACTCAGCAGGTTTATCAGAAAATTTTCGAATAAATTCATCTTGAAACTGTTCAAAAGTACAGGTTATACTGGATTCTGGAGAAAAACGGGTCTCTTTCCACTCGCAGGCTTTACCGGATAAAAGTGAGAAAATGAAAACTATTTTTTTCTCGTCGTCGGGAAAACTGGACGGATTGAGCCCGAAAAACAATTTACACTGCCTAAGAAAACTTTTACATTCACTAGATTCGCCAGAAAATAGTGAAGGACGGAAATCAGGAAATGACGGAGCAGATTCTGACCTTAGAAGCGGATCTGAAACCGGAAGTGACGGACGGAATTCCGGAAGTGACAAAACGGGCTCCGGAACCGGAAGTTGAACTGGCGCCATCTTGTGATTCCCACAAAGCCTGTGGGATCTTGAAACGTGTGTTTTCTTTAAATCAAAACGGGATTTTAACTCACGGAGGGTTTTTGTCTGTCCTTGGATCAGGTGGCTTGTTCTTAAAGCTTCCTCCGTGTTGGGATCTGCAGGTGTACAACCTTCCTCCAGCAGAGTGCGCCGTGGGTCTTCTGGAGCTGGAGCTTTCCAGCACACCTGAGACGCATCTACTCATCAGGAGACCTCTCCTTTATAACCAGCTGCCAGACCTTCCTTCAACGCTGCAGTGTTGACCTTAGTTTGGTTAGCAACCTGAGCCTCTGAAACTGAAAGAATCTAGTTGTCTGTGTTGAGAGATCAGATTCTAACTCTTCTCTGTTTTTGCCTCGCAGGAAACCTGTCTCTAGCCTGAAGCTCTGGGAGAGCTCAACCTGCCAATCTGCCCTGGTGAACCAAACCTGAAGATTCCTATGTGGATTCCCCTGCTGCTCTTGGTGAAGAGCTGGAAACTCAGATCAAGGTCTGCCATTCAAAGTCAGAAGTTAGACGCTGCAGCTGGTCGTATCCTCTGCTGAACCAACAGTCTCTGGACCCAACAGTTCCCTCTCTCTCAAAGAGAAGCCTGGACTCAGACAAGGTAGAATCTGAATAATCAATAACTCATAACTCATCTGTCGGCTCCAATAACCAGACTATCATCTCTGCAGACTTCAGTGAACCTGCCCGGACCAGTTCCAGAACCAGTACATTATCTTGTGTTGTTGAAACTTTCAATAAACTCTGTTAAACTTTTACCCAGCCTTCGTTGTGTTCTGCATGTGGGCTAAGAACCTTAAACCCATCATGACAGAGAGCTCTTTATTAACCAGAGCCCTTTATAAACCAGAGCCCGTTATAAACCAGAGCCCTTTATAAACCAAAGCCCGTTATGAACCAGAGCCTGTTACAAAACCAAAGCCAGTTATGAACCAGAGCCCGTTACAAAACCAAAGCCCTTTATAAACTAGAACCCTTTATAAACTAGAGCCCGTTATAAACCAGAGCCCATTAAAAACCAGAGCCGGTTATAAACCAGAGCCCATTATAAACCATAGCCCTTTATAAACCAAAGCGGGTTATAAACCAGAGCTTGTTATAAACCAGAGCCCTTTATAAACTAAAGCCCGTTATAAACCAGAGCCCTTTATAAACCAAAGCCCGTTATGAACCAGAGCCTGTTACAAAACCAAAGCCAGTTATGAACCAGAGCCCGTTACAAAACCAAAGCCCTTTATCAACCCAAACCCTTTATAAACCAGAGCCAGTTATAAACCAGAGCCCATTAAAAACCAGAGCCGGTTATAAACCAGAGCCTGTTATAAACCAGAGCCCTTTATAAACCAAAGCCTGTTATAAACCAGAGCTTGTTATAAACCAGAGCCCTTTATAAACTAATGCCTGTTATAAACCAGAGCCCATTATAAACCAGAGCCCGTTACAAACCAGAGCCCTTTATAAACCAAAACCGGTTATAAACCAAAGCCCGTTATTAACCAGAGCCCGTTACAAAACCAAAGCCCTTTATAAACCAGAACCCTTTATAAACCAGAGCCCCTTATAAACCAGAGCCCTTTAAAAACCAGAGCCCTTTATAAACCAGAGCCCTTTAGAAACCAAAGCCCTTCAGAAACCAGAGCCGGTTATAAACCAGAGCCGGTTGTAAATCACAGCCCTTTGTGAACCAGAGCCCATTAAAAACCAGAGCCCTTTATAAACCAAGGCTTTTTATAAACCAAAGCCTTTTATAAACCAGAGCCTTTATAAACCAGGGCCCTTTAGAAACCAAAGCAGTTAAGATACCAAACCCCTTTATAAACCAGAGCCGGTTATAAACCAGAGCCGGTTATAAACTGGAGCCCTTTATGAACTAGAGCCCATTAAAAACGAGAGCCCTTTATAAACCAGAGCCCATTATAATCTAGAACCCTTTATAAAGCTGAGCTCTTTATTAACCAGAGCCATTTATAAACCAGAGCCCGTTATAAACTAAAGCCTGTCATAAACCAGAGCCCTTTATAAACCAAAGCCCGTTATGAACCAGAGCCTGTTACAAAACCAAAGCCCTTTATAGACCAGAACCCTTTATAAATCAGAGCCCGTTATAGACCAGAGCCCTTTGAAAACCAGAGCCAGTTATAAACCAGAGCTGTTATAAACCAGAGACCTTTAGAAACAAAAGCCGTTAAGATACCAAACCCCTTTATAAACCAGAGCCTGTTATAAACCAGAGCCGGTTATAAAACAGAGCCCTTTATGAACCAGAGCCCATTAAAAACGAGAGCCCTTTATAAACCAGAGCCCGTTATAATCTAGAACCCTTTATAAACCAGAGCTCTTTATAAACCAAAACCCTTTATAAACCAGAGCCCATTATAAACCAGAGCCTGTTATAAACCAGAGCACTTTAAAAACCAGAGCCCTTTATAAACGAGAGCTCTTTATTAACCAGAGCCCTTTGTAAACCAGAGTACGTTATAAACCAGAGCTGTTTACAAACCAAAGCCCTTTACAAACCAGAGCTCGTTATAAAACAGAGCCCATTATGGACCAGAACCCTTTATAAGCCAAAGCCCTTTCTAAACCAAAGCCCTTTAAAAACAAGAGCCCTTTATAAATCAGAGCCGGTTTTGAACCAGAGCCCGTTACAAAACCAAGGCCCTTTATAAACCAGAGCCCTTTATAAACCAAAGCTTTTTATAAATGAAAGCCTTTTATAAACCAGAGCCGTTATAAACCAGAGCCCGTTAGGAACCAAAGCAGTTAAGATACCAAACCCCTTTATAAACCAGAGCCTGTTATAAACCAGAGCCGGTTATAAACCAGAGCCGGTTATAAACTGGAGCCCTTTATGAACTAGAGCCCATTAAAAACGAGAGCCCTTTATAAACCAGAGCCCATTATAATCTAGAACCCTTTATAAAGCAGAGCTCTTTAATAACCAGAGCCATTTATAAACCAGAGCCCATTATAAACTAAAGCCTGTCATAAACCAGAGCCCTTTATAAACCAAAGCCCATTATTAACCAGAGCCCGTTACAAAACCAAAGCCCGTTATGAACCAGAGCCTGTAACAACACCAAAGTCCTTTATAAACCAGAACCCTTTATAAATCAGAGCCCGTTATTAACCAGAGCCCTCTGAAAACCAGAGCCGGTTATAAACCAGAGCCGTTATAAACCAGAGACCTCTAGAAACCAAAGCCGTTAAGATACCAAACCCCTTTATAAACCAGAGCCTGTTATAAACCAGAGCCGGTTATAAACCAGAGCCTTTTATGAACCAGAGCCCATTAAAGACGAGAGCCCTTTATAAACAAGAGCCCGTTATAATCTAGAACCCTTTATAAACCAGAGCTCTTTATAAACCAAAACCCTTTATAAACCAGAGCCCATTATAAACCAGAGCCTGTTATAAACCAGAGCACTTTATAAACCAGAGCCTGTTATAAACCAGAGCCCTTTATAAACGAGAGCTCTTTTTTAACCAAAGCCCTTTGTAAACCAGAGTACGTTATAAACCAGAGCTCTTTATAAACCAAAGCCCTTTACAAACCAGAGCCCCTTATAAACCAGAGCCCATTATGGACCAGAACCCTTTCTAAGCCAAAGCCCTTTATAAACCAAAGCCCTTTAAAAACAAGAGCCCTTTATAAACCAGAGCCGGTTATGAACCAGAGCCCGTTACAAAACCAAGGCCCTTTTTAAACCAGAGCCCTTTATAAACCAAAGCTTTTTATAAACCAAAGCCTTTTATAAACCAGAGCCGTTATAAACCAGGGCACTTTAGAAACCAAAGCAGTTAAGATACCAAACCCCTTTATAAACTAGAGCATGTTATAAACCAGAGCCGGTTATAAACCAGAGCCGGTTATAAACTGGAGCCCTTTATGAACTAGAGCCCATTAAAAGCGGGAGCCCTTTATAAACCAGAGCCCATTATAATCTAGAACCCTTTATAAAGCAGAGCTCTTTATAAACCAGAGCCATTTATAAACCAGAGTCCGTTATAAACTAAAGCCTGTCATAAACCAGAGCCCTTTATAAACCAAAGCTCGTTTTGAACCAGAGCCTGTTACAAAACCAAAGCCCGTTATGAACCAGAGCCTGTAACAAAACCAAAGTCCTTTATAAACCAGAACCCTTTATAAATCAGAGCCCGTTATAAACCAGAGCCCTTTGAAAACCAGAGCCGGTTATAAACCAGAGCCGTTATAAACCAGAGACCTCTAGAAACCAAAGCCGTTAAGATACCAAACCCCTTTATAAACCAGAGCCTGTTATAAACCAGAGCCGGTTATAAACCAGAGCCCTTTATGAACCAGAGCCCATTAAAGACGAGAGCCCTTTATAAACCAGAGCCCGTTATAATCTAGAACCCTTTATAAACCAGAGCTCTTTATAAACCAAAACCCTTTATAAACCAGAGCCCATTATAAACCAGAGCCTGTTATAAACCAGAGCACTTTATAAACCAGAGCCTGTTATAAACCAGAGCCCGTTATAAACAAGAGCCCTTTATAAACGAGAGCTCTTTATTAACCAGAGCCCTTTGTAAACCAGAGTACGTTATAAACCAGAGCTCTTTATAAACCAAAGCCCTTTACAAACCAGAGCCCGTTATAAACCAGAGCCCATTATGGACCAGAACCCTTTATAAGCCAAAGACCTTTATAAACCAAAGCCCTTTAAAAACAAGAGCCCTTTATAAACCAGAGCCGGTTATGAACCAGAGCCCGTTACAAAACCAAGGCCCTTTTTCAACCAGATTCCTTTATAAACCAAAGCTTTTTATAGACCAAAGCCTTTTATAAACCAGAGCCGTTATAAACCAGGGCCCTTTAGAAACCAAAGCAGTTAAGATACCAAACCCCTTTATAAACCAGAGCATGTTATAAACCAGAGCCGGTTATAAACCAGAGCCGGTTATAAACTGGAGCCCTTTATGAACTAGACCCCATTAAAAGCGGGAGCCCTTTATAAATAAGAGCCCATTATAATCTAGAACCCTTTATAAAGCAGAGCTCTTTATAAACCAGAGCCGTTATAAACCAGAGACCTCTAGAAACCAAAGCCGTTAAGAAACCAAACCCCTTTATAAACCAGAGCCTGTTATAAACGAGAGCCCTTTATAAACCAGAGCCCGTTATAATCTAGAACCCTTTATAAACCAGAGCTCTTTATAAACAAAAACCCTTTATAAACCAGAGCCCATTATAAAACAGAGCCTGTTATAAACCAGAGCCTGTTATAAACCATAGCCCGTTATAAACCAGAGCCTGTTATAAACCAGAGCCCGTTATAAACCAGAGCCCTTTATAAACGAGAGCTCTTTATTAACCAGAGCCGTTTGTAAACCAGAGTACGTTATAAACCAGAGCTCTTTATAAACCAAAGCCCTTTACAAACCAGAGCCCATTATAAACCAGAGCCCATTATGGACCAGAACCCTTTATAAGCCAAAGCCCTTTATAAACCAAAGTTCTTTAAAAACAAGAGCCCTTTATAAACCAGAGCCGGTTATGAACCAGAGCCCGTTACAAAACCAAGGCCCTTTATAAACCAGAACCCTTTATAAACCAGAGCCAGTTATAAACCAGAGCCCTTTCAAAACCACAGCCGGTTATAAACCAGAGCCCATTATAAACCAGAGCTTTTTATAAACCAAAGCCTTTTATAAACCAGAGCCGTTATTAATCAGGGCCCTTTAGAAACCAAAGCCGTTAAGATACCAAACCCCTTTATAAACCAGAGCCTGTTATAAACCAGAGCCGGTTATAAACCAGAGCCCTTTATGAACCAGAGGCCATTAAAAACGAGAGCCCTTTATAAACCAGAGCCCGTTATAATCTAGAACCCTTTATAAACCAGAGCTCTTTATAAACCAAAACCCTTTATAAACCAGAGCCCATTATAACCCAGAGCCTGTTATAACCAGAGCACTTTATAAACCAGAGCCTGTTATAAACCATAGCCCATTATAAACTACAGCCTGTTATAAACCAGAGCCCGTTATAAACCAGAGCCCTTTATAAACGAGTGCTCTTTATTAACCAGAGCCCTTTGTAAACCAGAGTACGTTATAAACCAGAGCTCTTTATAAACCAGAGCCTTTTATAAACCATAGCCCGTTATAAACCAGAGCCTGTTATAAACCAGAGCCCGTTATATACCAGAGCCCTTTATAAACCAGAGTATGTTATAAACCAGAGCTCTTTATAAACCAAAGCCGTTTACAAACCAGAGCACGTTATAAACCAGAGCCCATTATGAACCAGAACCCTTTATAAACCAGAGCCCATTATAACCCAGAGCCTGTTATAAACCAGAGCACTTTATAAACCAGAGCCTGTTATAAACCATAGCCCGTTATAAACTAGAGCCTGTTATAAACCAGAGCCCGTTATAAACCAGAGCCCTTTATAAACGAGTGCTCTTTATTAACCAGAGCCCTTTGTAAACCAGAGTACGTTATAAACCAGAGCTTTTAATAAACCAAAGCCCTTTACAAACCAGAGCCTGTTATAAACCAGAGCCCATTATGGACCAGAACCCCTTAGAAGCCAAAGCCCTTTATAAACCAAAGCCCTTTAAAAACAAGAGCCCTTTATAAACCAGAGCCTGTTATAAACCATAGCCCGTTATAAACCAGAGCCTGTTATAAACCAGAGCCCGTTATAAACCAGAGCCCTTTATAAACGAGAGCTCTTTATTAACCAGCAACGTTTGTAAACCAGAGTACGTTATAAACCAGAGCTCTTTATAAACCGAAGCCCTTTACAAACCAGAGCCCGTTATAAACCAGAGCCCATTATGGACCAGAACCCTTTATAAGCCAAAGCCCTTTATAAACCAAAGCCCTTTAAAAACAAGAGCCCTTTATAAACCAGAGCCGGTTATGAACCAGAGCCCGTTACAAAACCAAGGCCCTTTATAAACCAGAATCCTTTATAAACCAGAGCCAGTTATAAACCAGAGACCTTTAAAAACCACAGCCGGTTATAAACCAGAGCCCATTATAAACCAGAGCTTTTTATAAACCAAAGCCTTTTATAAACCAGAGCCGTTATTAATCAGGGCCCTTTAGAAACCAAAGCCGTTAAGATACCAAACCCCTTTATAAACCAAAGCCTGTTATAAACCAGAGCCGGTTATAAACCAGAGCCCTTTATGAACCAGAGGCCATTAAAAATGAGAGCCCTTTATAAACCAGAGCCCGTTATAATCTAGAACCCTTTATAAACCAGAGCTCTTTATAAACCAAAACCCTTTATACACCAGAGCCCATTATAAACCAGAGCCTGTTATAAACCAGAGCACTTTATAAACCAGAGCCTGTTATAAACCATAGCCCGTTATAAACCAGAGCCTGTTATAAACCAGAGCCCGTTATAAACCAGAGCCCTTTATAAACGAGTGCTCTTTATTAACCAGAGCCCTTTGTAAACCATAGTACGTTATAAACCAGAGCGCTTTATGAACCAAAGCCCTTTACAAACCAGAGCCTGTTATAAACCAGAGCCCATTATGGACCAGAACCCTTTAGAAGCCAAAGCCCTTTATAAACCAAAGCCCTTTAAAAACAAGAGCCCTTTATAAACCAGAGCCTGTTACAAACCAGAGCACTTTACAAACCAGAGCCTGTTATAAACCAAAGCCCTTTATAAACCAATGCCAGTTATACACCAGAGCTTGTTATAAACCAGAACCATTTATAATCTAAAGCCGGTTATAAACCAGAGCCCATTATAAACCAAAGCCGGTTATAAACCAGAGCCTGTTACAAACCAGAGCCCGTTACAAACCAAAGCCCTTTTATAATCGAGAACCCTTTATAAACCAGAGCCTGTTATAGACCAGAGCCCTGTAAAAACCAATGCCAGTTATACACCAGAGCTTGTTATAAACCAGAACCATTTATAAACTAAAGCCGGTTATAAACCAGAGCCCATTATAAACCAAAGCCGGTTATAAACCAGAGCCTGTTACAAACCAGAGCCCGTTACAAACCAAAGCCCTTTTATAAACGAGAACCCTTTATAAACCAGAGCCTGTTATAGACCAGAGCCCTGTAAAAACCAGAGAACTTTCTAAACCAGAGCCCGTTATAAACCAGAACCCTTTATAAACCAGAGCTTTTTATAAACCAAAGCCTTTTATAAACAAGAGCCCGTAAGAAACCAGAGCCCTTTATAAACGAGAGCTCTTTATTAACCAGAGCCCTATATAAACCAGAGCCCATTATAAACCAGAGTTCTTTATAAACCAGAGCTCTTTATTAACCAAATCCCTTTATAAACCAGAGCCCGTTATAAACCAGAGTATGTTATAAACCAGAGCTCTTTATAAACCAAAGCCGTTTACAAACCAGAGCCCGTTATAAACCAGAGCCCATTATGAACCAGAACCCTTTATAAACCAGAGCCCTCTATAAACCAAAGCCCTTTAAAATCCAAAGCCCTTTAGAAACCAAAGCCCTTTATATACCAGTGCCTGTTATAAACCAAAGCCTTTTATAAACCAAAGCCAGTTATAAACCAGATCCCGTTATAAACCAGAGCCCTTTATAAACCGAAGCCGGTTATAAACCAGAGCTTGTTATGAACGAGAGCTTTTAATACACCAAAGCCCGTTATGAACCAGAGCCCGTTACAAAACCAAAGCCCTTTATAAACCAGAACCCTTTATAAACCAGAGCCCGTTATAGACCACAGCCCTTTAAAAACCACAGCCGGTTATAAACCAGAGCTTTTTATAAACCAAAGCCTTTTATAAACCAGAGCCGTTATAAACCAGGGCCCTTTAGAAACCAAAGCCGTTAAGATACCAAACCCCTTTATAAACCAGAGCCAGTTATAAACCAGAGCCGGTTATAAAAAAGAGCCCTTTATGAACCAGAGCCCATTAAAAACGAGAGCCCTTTATAAACCAGAGCCCCATTATAATCTAGAACCCTTTATAAACCAGAGCTCTTTATAAACCAAAACCCTTTATAAACCAGAGCACTTTATAAACCAGAGCCAGATATAAACCAGAGCCCTTTATAAACCAGAGCCCTTTATAAACGAGAGCTCTTTATTAACCAGAGCTCTTTATAAACCAGAGCCCAATATAAACCAGAGCCCTTTATAAACCAGAGCTCTTTATTAACCAGATCCCTTTATAAACCAGATTACGTTATAAACCAGAGCTCTTTATAAACCAAAGCCCTTTACAAACCAGAGCCCATTATAAACCAGAGCCCATTATGAACCAGAACCCATTATAAACCAAAGCCGGTTATAAACCAGAGCCTGTTACAAACCAGAGCCCGTTACAAACCAAAGCCCTTTTATAAACCAGAACCCTTTATAAACCAGAGCCTGTTATAGACCAGAGCCCTGTAAAAACCAGAGAACTTTATAAACCAGAGCAATTATAAACCAGAACCCTTTATAAACCAGTGCTTTTTATAAACCAAAGCCTTTTATAAACAAGAGCCCGTTATAAACCAGAGCCCTTTATAAACCGAAGCCGGTTATAAACCAGAGCTTGTTATGAACGAGAGCTTTTAATAAACCAAAGCCCGTTATGAACCAGAGCCCGTTACAAAACCAAAGCCCGTTATGAACCAGAGCCCATTACAAAACCAAAGCCCTTTATAAACCAGAACCCTTTATAAACCAGAGCCTGTTATAGACCAGAGCCCTTTAAAAACCACAGCCGGTTATAAACCAGAGCTTTTTATAAACCAAAGCCTTTTATAAACCAGAGCCGTTATAAACCAGGGCCCTTTAGAAACCAAAGCCGTTAAGATACCAAACCCCTTTATAAACCAGAGCCAGTTATAAACCAGAGCCGGTTATAAAAAAGAGCCCTTTATGAACCAGAGCCCATTAAAAACGAGAGCCCTTTATAAACCAGAGCCCATTATGATCTAGAACCCTTTATAAACCAGAGCTCTTTATAAACCAAAACCCTTTATAAACCAGAGCTCTTTATAAACCAGAGCCTGATATAAACCAGAGCCCTTTATAAACCAGAGCCCTTTATTAACCAGATCCCTTTATAAACCAGAGTACGTTATAAACCAGAGCTCTTTATAAACCAAAGCCCTTTACAAACCAGAGCCCATTATAAACCAGAGCCCATTATGAACCAGAAACCATTGTAACCAAAGCAGGTTATAAACCAGAGCCTGTTACAAACCAGAGCCCATTACAAACCAAAGCCCTTTTATAAACCAGAACCCTTTATAAACCAGAGCCTGTTATAGACCAGAGCCCTGTAAAAACCAGAGAACTTTATAAACCAGAGCAATTATAAACCAGAACCCTTTATAAACCAGAGCTTTTTATAAACCAAAGCCTTTTATAAACAAGAGCCCGTAAGAAACCAGAGCCCTTTATAAACAAGCTCTTTATTAACCAGAGCCCTATATAAACCAGAGCCCGTTATAAACCAGAGCTCTTTATTAACCAGATTCATTTATAAACCAGAGCCCGTTATAAACCAGAACCCTTTATAAACCAGAGCTTTTTATAAACCAAAGCCTTTTATACACCAGGTCCGTTATAAACCAGAGCCCTTTATAAACCAGAGCTTTTTATAAACCAAAGCCTTTTATAAACCAGATCCTGTTATAAACCAGAGAGCTTTATAAACCAGACCCCTTTATAAACCAGAGCCCTTTATGAACTAGAGCCCGTAATAAACCAGAGCCCTTTATAAACAAGAGCTCTTTATAAACCAAAACCCTTTATAAACCAGATCCTGTTATAAACCAGATAGCTTTATAAACCAAAGCCTTTTATAAACAAGAGCCCGTAAGAAACCAGAGCCCTTTATAAACAAGCTCTTTATTAACCAGAGCCCTATATAAACCAGAGCCCGTTATAAACCAGAGCTCTTTATAAACCAGAGCTCTTTATTAACCAGATCCCTTTATAAACCAGAGCCCGTTATAAACCAGAACCCTTTATAAACCAGAGCTTTTTATAAACCAAAGCCTTTTATACACCAGGTCCGTTATAAACCAGAGCCCTTTATAAACCAGAGCTTTTTATAAACCAAAGCCTTTTATAAACCAGATCCTCTTATAAACCAGAGAGCTTTATAAACCAGACCCCTTTATAAACCAGAGCCCTTTATGAACTAGAGCCCGTAATAAACCAGAGCCCTTTATAAACAAGAGCTCTTTATAAACCACAACCCTTTATAAACCAGAGCCCGTTAAAAACCAGAGCCTGTTATAAACCAGAGCACTTTATAAACCAAAGCCGGTTATAAACCAGAGCCTGTTACAAACCAGAGCCCGTTAAAAACCAAAGCCCTTTTATAAACCAGAACCCTTTATAAACCAGAGCCTGTTATAGACCAGAGCCCTGTAAAAACCAGATAACTTTATAAACCAGAGCCCGTTATAAACCAGATCCCGTTATAAACCAGAGCCCTTTATAAACCGAAGCCGGTTATAAACCAGAGCTTGTTATGAACGAGAGCTTTTAATAAACCAAAGCCTGTTATGAACCAGAGCCCGTTACAAAACCAAAGCCCGTTATGAACCAGAGCCCATTACAAAACCAAAGCCCTTTATAAACCAGAACCCTTTATAAACCAGAGCCCGTCATAGACCAGAGCCCTTTAAAAACCACAGCCGGTTATAAACCAGAGCTTTTTATAAACCAAAGCCTTTTATAAACCAGAGCCGTTATAAACCAGGGCCCTTTAGAAACCAAAGCCGTTAAGATACCAAACCCCTTTATAAACCAGAGCCAGTTATAAACCAGAGCCGGTTATAAAAAAGAGCCCTTTATGAACCAGAGCCCATTAAAAACGAGAGCCCTTTATAAACCAGAGCCCATTATAATCTAGAACCCTCTTTATTAACCAGAGCCCTTTATAAACCAGAGCCCTTTATAAACCAGAGCGCTTTATAAACCAGAGCTCTTTATAAACCAAAGCCCTTTACAAACCAGAGCCCATTATAAACCAGAGCCCATTATGAACCAGAACCCATTATAAACTAAAGCCCTTTTATAATCGAGAACCCTTTATAAACCAGAGCCTGTTATAGACCAGAGCCCTGTAAAAACCAATGCCAGTTATACACCAGAGCTTGTTATAAACCAGAACCATTTATAAACTAAAGCCGGTTATAAACCAGAGCCCATTATAAACCAAAGCCGGTTATAAACCAGAGCCTGTTACAAACCAGAGCCCGTTACAAACCAAAGCCCTTTTATAAACGAGAACCCTTTATAAACCAGAGCCTGTTATAGACCAGAGCCCTGTAAAAACCAGAGAACTTTCTAAACCAGAGCCCGTTATAAACCAGAACCCTTTATAAACCAGAGCTTTTTATAAACCAAAGCCTTTTATAAACAAGAGCCCGTAAGAAACCAGAGCCCTTTATAAACGAGAGCTCTTTATTAACCAGAGCCCTATATAAACCAGAGCCCATTATAAACCAGAGTTCTTTATAAACCAGAGCTCTTTATTAACCAAATCCCTTTATAAACCAGAGCCCGTTATAAACCAGAGTATGTTATAAACCAGAGCTCTTTATAAACCAAAGCCGTTTACAAACCAGAGCCCGTTATAAACCAGAGCCCATTATGAACCAGAACCCTTTATAAACCAGAGCCCTCTATAAACCAAAGCCCTTTAAAACCCAAAGCCCTTTAGAAACCAAAGCCCTTTATATACCAGTGCCTGTTATAAACCAAAGCCCTTTATAAACCAAAGCCAGTTATAAAACAGATCCCGTTATAAACCAGAGCCCTTTATAAACCGAAGCCTGTTATAAACCAGAGCTTGTTATGAACGAGAGCTTTTAATAAACCAAAGCCCGTTATGAACCAGAGCCCGTTACAAAACCAAAGCCCGTTATGAACCAGAGCCCATTACAAAACCCAAGCCCTTTATAAACCAGAACCCTTTATAAACCAGAGCCCGTTATAGACCAGAGCCCTTTAAAAACCACAGCCGGTTATAAACCAGAGCTTTTTATAAACCAAAGCCTTTTATAAACCAGAGCCGTTATAAACCAGGGCCCTTTAGAAACCAAAGCCGTTAAGATACCAAACCCCTTTATAAACCAGAGCCAGTTATAAACCAGAGCCGGTTATAAAAAAGAGCCCTTTATGAACCAGAGCCCATTAAAAACG